>VDFB02367642.1:0-23839 GCA_007258455.2 Sequoia sempervirens
CTATTTTATGAAGAAGTTACCATTCAATATTAATGAACAAAAGACGTGCTTCAAGAGTTGCGTCTCATCCAAAACAGAAGGCACGATTTACTTATGTAAATTTCAAATTGATGAAAGGAATATATGAGATGGAGAGAAGTTAAAAGTATGGTTAAGTTATTAACAAAAGGCTGTGATCTATTTGGGAAGTGGTGCGACTCCTTGCAAAGAAATCTCTTTTGGTAAGAGATACAAACATTTGTTGAAGACATAGCTCTTGGAATAATATAAGTTATGAAAGATGGTGAGAGTAGAAGGCTTAGTGGATAAATGTTACATCGTTAGAACACAATGAAGTGTGGGTGTGGATTTTATTGAATATCATATGTAATAAAGATAGAGAGAAAAATCGATATGTAGTGAGTTGTGTGTGTAAGATGTATATAATCTGAAGATATAAAAGTTGCTCTGTGTGAAGAAAAAAAAACAAAGGAGTATATATAAATACACTGCAGATTAGAGGTTTGAAAACAAACAGATATACAAGGCATATGAGTTGTGTGTGTGTGAGTATAAAAGATTATATCATCAAATACAAGCAGACTTGAGACAGAATTAAAGTAGAATTGAAGGTAGATATCAGTGTAATGCTACAAAGTGATTTGTGAAATAGAAGATATATGGTGCATCATTTAAAACAGATTGGTGAACAAGAATAAGTAAAGATTTGGGAAGAGAGTATAATGCAGATTTAGTAAAGTAGATGATTTCATCATAAAGTAAATCATTAATATCATCATCTATTGCAGAGGTAAGACAAGAAGATAAATTGTACCTGTTGAGCAGATTTTGTCTGAAGAAAAATTTAAGAGACAGATTTGTATGTGGAAGAAAGGTAAATTCATCATATGCTGATCTGTGTGAATATCTTTCAAGAAGTATAAGAGTGGGATTCAAGAGGAAGAGTGTTTGAGCAGAATTGTCCATCATCGGTTGAGGAAGCAACATTAAAGGTGGAACACTATTCATTCAAATTATAATCTTTGCTAAGTTGGTGCTTGGCAAGTAGGGGTTGGTGCACCTTGTAGGTTGGTGCCTACTAAATCAGCATTAGGGGTAGAAGCTCCTTGTAGGTTGGTGCCTACTAAATCAGGATTAAGGGCTGGTGCTCTTTGTAGGTTGGTGCCTACTAAACTACATATTTGGTGATTCAAGTAGGTTGGTGCCTACATTCATTGTAAAAGTTTATATAATTTATAAAGTACATTGTTTGTACCGTGGTTTTCTCCCGTAAGGGTTTCCACGTAAAATCTTGGTGTCAACTTGTTCATATTGAAATATTCTTGTATAGTTGATTTCTGTTAGAATTTGAAGTTGATAAAGGTTGTTGGTGATAAAAGTTTAGAGTTGTTGAAAAGTGTGAAAGTTTGTATAGATTTACTGATTCACGCCCCCACCCCCTCTCAGTAAATCTTTTGTGCTCTTCAGCAACATCATCCCTTGATTTGTGTAGCTTATTTTTCACTTGTTCACTCCCTTACTACTACATAAGTATAACATTCTTGATCTCCTCTCAACATAAGTGCATCTACTTTGTTGCTTTTCTTGTCTTTGGGATTTTCCCTTGCTGCCTTCTTTATGGCATGAGTAATGCACAAGAACCCTCCCTTACTACTTGTGGTTACTTAGCTGTTCAATTGCTCATTGAAGGCTGTCTACTCATTTTTCCTCTTTTGAAGTTTCACCTGTCAGACACCATTGGTGGCACCGTATATTATTATATCTAAACATATATTAATGTAAAGTTTCAGCACAAATCAAGGGGCAGAAATTACTTCTGGATTTCAGATGTCAGACTGCTTTCCTAAATGGCAGGGGTTACCCTATTGAAAGTATTTCAAAGTTTGTTTTGATTTTGAACAGAAATACGATTATGAGAGTAACTCTACTTTTGTTTCAGGAAAAAAATAAAAAGTCTTTCAGTCTGGTTTTTTGTAGTTGGTATATGTGACTTTAATTTTGGTGCTCTTTGATTGAAAGAATATGGCAAGGCACAAGATCAAAACAAACAAGACTAATCACAAATCAAGAAGCACACACATAAGATGTTTATGGGTACAATTGTACCATTTTATTTTACAACCAGAACTCTCATATTGTTAATGCTTATACACATAGATAGACCTTAGACATAGCTCTCTTACAATCCTGACAGTCTAATGAAAGACTTGTGCTTCATGAGAGGCTGTTTCTCGTCTATCCACTAAGAGAACTCATGCTAATTATAGGAAAATCATGAGGGGTAGGTGAGCAACAACAAATCAGGTGTGATCTCATTGATAACCAAAGAGTTGATTATGGTCATAGATCACATATGGATAAGTACAAACTATGATTGTAAATTAGTTGGATAAGTGCAAACCATGACCATAGATCACCTATGGATGGGTACAAACGATGACCATTGATTTTGGGGGTCATGTTAGGACAAAAAGACTATGAAATCAAGCACCCCAAGTTAATCTTATAAACCTGATTTGGATACATTGATAACATGCTTCATAAGATTAATTAAAAGAGAGTGGAAGGTAGGGGGAATTATAGGATATCCCCCCTTCAGGGTTTTTTTCTGAACTCCAAAAACACAAATAAAAAATAGTTGACTCTTTGTAGTTGGTGCAAGTTGACATTCGTTATGACTAATGGTGAAGCTCATGTGATCAGACAAAGAATAATTATGATCACTGATGGCATTCGTGTAAAAAATCACATGATTGCTCCTTGACATGTGCACAAAATTGTACAAAAGAAGCAAGAACGAAACACGAACCATACAATATGACAAGAAACAATCCTCATTAAAAATAGGAGTAAACTACATGAAAAAGCTGCTGAAGTTGATGCAATTCAACAAAATGTTCAAGAATTTATAAGTGCTTCAAGCAATGAACATTTGTTGAAAAAGTGCTCGAGTTGTGCATTATGAGAAGATTCCATAAGGACAAAAAATGAACCTTAACACCCATGATAGCAAGAGTGTTTCAATTCAAGACTTAATCAAAATAGAATCAATAATCATTAGTTGGAAATATCACCAACACATTTTGAAGATCCCAACGACAAGCTTGATGTTTTGTTTTTTAATGGCTACTTCCAACATTTGCATCTTTTTTCATTAGTGGGTTTCCATGTGACTGTATTTGCCACAAAAGGTGCAAGTTTGTGTGGATTTCTTCAATTGAGATTTCTTAGAAGAGAGAGAAGATGGAGAGGGAGTGATCAAAAGGGATCCATCAACAATGGTACACGAGGTAACAACAAGATCATCCTCATGACTTGGAGTACTTGTGGTAACACTTCCATGGTTTGTGGCACACTAGAGCACTTCTTAGATGCTCACAGTAACAATAAAGATCATGCATCTATCTCCAATAGATGCCCATATGCTTTAGCAATGGTGCAGGGCACTCTACATAGTAGTGGATGCTCTTGTGGTAACCATACTTTGCCAAACCTTCAGCAGGGTCTAATACACCTCTAGGCTAAACCACAAAGTTTGATTAACATTGCTTATCTCCACATTGCTTTGAGTGTCACACTTCAAGCTTTGGACATGTAGTTGATGTGACAATCTAGGTAACACCCCTTAGGATTGCGCTATGCCAAGTCATCTGCAAACACATCTTGCACCCACTTGCACATGGTCCAACTTTACAACCATTGGGAGATGTTGAATCACAAATGGAAACAATTCCACTTCCATAGGAAAATGATTCAACTTCCTTAGTGAGTCTCAACCTTCATGGCATGTAATCTATATATGTACATATTTATTACATCAGATAGAGGAGACACAAATAGGAGATAAATGGACAAATAGCTTTAGAAGATAGTAGTCATACATCTTTCTCAATAGTATGTAATTTGGGGCCTAGGGTAGAATCCTGTGGGCAACCCAATCTAAAAGATTCAGTTAGGTTGTGTGGAAATAATTTATGTTTATGATAGAGTTTGAGGATGTGTAAAGAGTAATTGTAAGAACCCTTGCTTATTCTGCCCTGAATTTTTAGTTTGTGTTGTTTGGCATTTTGTCAAACACTTTGCATGCAATCTGATTTTCTGTGTGCTGAGGGTTTTGGATGTTTATTTGTTGATTAATGATTTATGCTTTGATGTGCAAAGACATGAAATAACAACATACAACTATATATTGAAATACAACATGAAAGAACATAAATAGCTTCTTATTTCTCTTTGAAAACAATGTATATCAGACCTAATAAGGTTCTGATATGATTACAACAACAAGCTATTCCAGTCTGATTTCAATATAGAATGAAGTACATTGGCAATGCAAACATACCCGGATACATTGTAGCAATCGTAGACAACATGCACAATGACATGCAGAAGATAATGGCTGATTAAGGACTGAATTTCAGAGAATTTTCAGATCAGCAATTCTCCTATTAAGAATACCTGGAAATGATGCCCTAGAATGATGTCAAAACTGATCCACATTCAAACCCTAGACCCCTCCAAGCTGAAATAATGATTTGACCCAAAAAGTGCCAAACCCTAGTTGCACCAATACTGCAAAAAATATATAAAATCATAGACAACTCCAAAAATTCTGAATATCATGCCAAATGACTCCAAATAGCCTTCCAAATCAGGTCAAAATAGCCTTCCAAATCAGGCCGCCCAGTTTAGGAAAATTAAATAAAATCTTTAGAGCTTGAAATCTGCAATAACACCTCCAAAATGGGTCTCAACCCCTAGTGGCTAGCTTGGTAAAATTCTGCTCCAGCAAGTTTAAACCCTAACCGTCCCAAATCTCATGAAAATATGACTCAATAAGCTTAATCTGCAACACCAATCTTCAACCTGAAAATAAATTTGCAAACCCTAGCTGGTCGAAGCTCCAAAAAGGTAGTAAAACCTGCAAATATGCCCAATGATGAATCCTGAATGAATCCACCTCTCAAGTAGAGTTGGGTTTTTGTCCAACCTACAAATCTCCAAGGGTTTTCGCCCTCAAAGTTAGCTGCAACTGAATCCTTAGCTGAAGATAGAGAAAAATCAAGTTTATCAAATCCACAATATGAGCCTCAAGAATGATAGAGTTCCTTTTATAGACTTCTTCCAAAGGAGATGGACCTCAAAACACTTTTTAAATGATTTTTAATAAAATACTTCCCTTCCATACCTAGGCGTTCCACTTAGAGGAAAAATACTTTATTTTTAAATTGCTTTTTGCCTTTTTCCCCACTTAGGTCACTTTTATAATTTTTTATAATTTTTTCTAAAGTGGCTTAAAATAAAATTATAACATAAAGGCTCAAAATAAAAATATTTATTTTTCTCCTTGGCCAAATAAAAATAATAATATTTCCCTTATATCTCCCATGGCCAAAAACATGAAAATATGACCAGCTGCAGCAAAACATTCCTTATCCAACTGAATTAGCCTACGAGAATGGCTAGTAGGCTAATCAACCTCCTGAACGGTGATCACTCCGGAAATGGGGACATGACAGTAATGTCCTCTCTTTTAATCCCCTTTCCTAGGTCGACCAAAGAGGAGGCAAGTGGTGGGTCGACCTTCTTGAAGGCAATAAAATTTAAGTCTTGGTTGGCTAGAATTAGTGGGGTGCCTTTGAGACTTAAGGGGTCGGCCTTGAGAAGGAAAAAAAAAAGCAATTAATAGCAATTCTGCCTAGGTCGGCCAGCATAGAGAAGGAGGAAAACATGTATAAATACAAGATCTTGTGGAGCATTTCATCATCATATTGGAAATTGTTCTTCTACTACTTTGGGTCTGCACTTTTGAGCAGCATATGCTGTAGGACGAAAACCCTATTGCATTAAGGAGAAGTTGGACGAAACCCTAGCTTCTTCAAGGGTGAACTTCACGACGGAGGTTCCTATGTGCTTCAATGGAGATTATTTCTAGTTCATGTCAGTTTTGCATCAGCCTTTAGATTTCTGATTTGAAGGGCGAGTTTTGCAAGTTGGAGGCTCTAATTCAGATTTCTAGGGTGGCAAAGCCCTAATATCAGTCCAGCAGGCCAGCGCACCCCTTGGTAGGGTTTTTTGAGTAGTTTCATCATCATTTAGTTGCATATTTGTAGCTGGAGCAACTTCGCCTAGCTAGGGTTAATTGCATCTGCATTATTGGGGTTTCTTCATGTTGTAGTGCATGTTTGGAGCCCACTTTACTTTGTACTTTGCATTCATATTTTGTAGCAGCAGACTAGAGGTTTATATCAGACATTTGTTGACTCATATTGAAGGATCTAATCATGCTATGTTGGTGATATAATGTTACTACTATCTACTATAATTTTCCTATCTTTTGGTTGCATTATGTGCTACTGTTCATGCATTATAAAACTTAGAAGATTACATCAGTGTTCTAGGGTTTAAGCAGAAATTAAAAATCAGAAATTAGGGCATCCTTTTTGCATTACAAAAAATCAGAAAATTGCACAAATATTGGTTGGAATATTTTAGTGGTAGCAGAGCCTCAATCCTTCCAGCCTATGGGTTCAATTGTGCAAATGAGCGAGGAGGAGGATGAAATCGCGGTCTCCAAAATTGCTAGATGGTATGAAAGGTATCAAAATTATAAGGATCTTCTAACATACCAAGAATATGTAAAATTGGCAGGAATGGCTATACCTGTGAGTGAGGAGATTATCAAAATCTTTGATGCGTACTTAGGTGAACTTGAGACTATCAAGGATACAAAATCTTTTGATGGTTACTACATGAGGAAAAGAAAGGAAGAGGAAGAACATTCAAACAGTGATGAAGACATGATAGAGCAACCCTTGCCTCCGGAACATCTTCTTGAAGAAGAACCTAAAGTGTGCATTGAAGATGCGCCAATGATTGTTGATGATGTTCGGGAGACACTCACTCACTCTTCAGGTATGGAAGTAATCAAACTTTACGATGACAATCTGTAATGTTTGGAAAAGTTTGATAATTTGCAAGATAAGGGTTATGCTATTGAGAAGAGTGGTTTGACTAAGTCTGACCCTTGTGAGGAGGGATGGCAAGTTTATCATGAAAACCCTAAGGATAGTAAAGAGATAAAAAGAGAAAACTCCATAGAGGTTGACCAAGAAACATTTGAACTCCTTTGCTCCAAGATTAATGAATTTGTTGATTGGTTAATTTGTAATCTCGAGAAGGAAATTTCTGGTGTGCACATGATGGATCTAGGAGAGTTGTTTGAGTTTGAGAAAGACACTGCAGTTGAGCATGAGGTAAGGACTGATTTTCTGATGTATGTCAGCAGTCATTTACCTTCACATTATCATGTTATGTCAGCCAAGAGGATCAGCCTTAAGGCTTGTGATTTTCATGGAGAAACTCATGTTGGACCAGCACTTGGCAATGGACAACTAACAAAGAATGAATAATTGATTGAGTCCCTTGAAGACGCTACAAGTAGGTATGATGCAAATTCTGATTTCTTGTTTTATGACAGGAGTCATATTTCTGAGCATAACCATGAGACAATAGCTGTTTGGATGTTTTGGAGTGGTTGGGAGCATTGTTTCACCATTGGGGAATAGTGTATGGACGATACTCTATCATCATATGACATTGTCGATGGTATTTGCATTCACGTGAGTCCAATTTTCAGTTGGGAGGTTGCTGTTTTGATTGCTATCAGCGACATAGGAGGGATTGATGTGTTCTTCTATGCTCCTATGAGGGGCATCCTACACATCCATGAAGCATCTTTCAAAGTTGGAGAGTTGTTGCGTGTTGATAGCTCTGTGAGGTACATCCATCTTTTCGATTTTGATACATATGGTAGGGTGATGTTATGAGATCCAGGTGGTGGTATGTTATCATTGCTTGAGGACAAACAATTTCGGGAAGGGAGGATTATAATATCTCCTCTTTTAATCCCCTTTCCTAGGTCGCCCAAAGAGGAAGCAAGTGGTGAGTCGACCCTCTTGAAGGCAATAAAATTTAATTCTTGGTCAGCTAGAATTAGTGGGGCGCCTTTGAGACTTAAGGAGTCGGCCTTGAGAAGGAAAAAAAAAAGAAATTAATAGCAATTCTGCCTAGGTTGTCCAACATAGAGAAGGAGGAGGGAAACATGCATAAATTAATAGCAATTCTGCCTTTGAGACTTAAGGGGTCAGCCTTGAGAAGGAAAAAAGAAGAAGAAATCAATAGCAATTCTGCCTAGGTCGTCTAGCATAGAGGAGGGAAACATGTATAAATACAAGCTCTTTTGGAGCATTTCATCATCATATTGGAAATTGTTCTTCTACTACTTTGGGTCTGCACTTTTGAGCAGCATATGCCGTAGGACGAAAACCCTATTGCATTAAGGAGAAGTTGGATGAAACCCTAGCTTCTTCAAGGGTGAACTTCATGACGGAGGTTCCTATGTGCTTCAATGGAGATTATTTCTAGTTCATGTCAGTTTTGCATCAGCCTTTAGATTTCTGATTTGAAGGGCGAGTTTTGCAAGTTGGAGGCTCTAATTCAGATTTTTAGGGTGGCAAAGCCCTAATATCAGTCCAGCAGGCCAGCGCACCCCTTGGTAGGGTTTTTTGAGTAGTTTCATCATCATTTAGTTGCATATTTGTAGCTGGAGCAACTTCGCCTAGCTAGGGTTAATTGCATCTGCATTATTGGGGTTTCTTCATGTTGTAGTGCATGTTTGGAGCCCACTTTACTTTGTACTTTGCATTCATATTTTGTAGCAGCAGACTAGAGGTTTATATCAGACATTTGTTGACTTATATTGAAGGATCTAATCATGCTATGTTGGTGATTTAATGTTACTATTATCTGCTATAAGTTTTCCTATCTTTTGGTTGCATTATGTGCTGCTATTCATGCATTATAAAACTCAGAATATTACATCAACGTTCTAGTGTTTAAGCAGAAATTAAAAATCAAAAATTAGGGCATCATTTTTGCATTACAAAAAATCAGCAAATTGCACAAATATTGGTTGGGATATTTCACCTATCCAACTGAATTAGCCTACGGGAATGGCTAATAGGCTAATCAACCTTCTGAACGGTGATCACTCCGGAAATGGGGACATGACAGTAATTGAACAAGAAATATGAAAATTGAAAAGACATCTGACAAAGTTGTAACAACCAAATTAGAATTGTAACAACAAAGTTGTATTATGCTAGTTTTGTACAAGATCTATGAAAACAAATGTGTTATACCTATCTTCTCATCATCATCATCCCACAAAGAATGGTTATGTACATTAATATATAAAGAGAAGGGAGACAACATGCTAGTTGGAATTGAACCATTCCATATCAATCACTCAACATCCGCTAAAGACAAGCCTTGTGGTATCATAAAAGTCGAGTGAAGACTTGCAATTTGGAACATAAGTGTTGACTAGGATGAGGACCCTGTTGTTGAAACTACAAAGGTTAACGAGCAATGCCCAAGATTTGTGGGGTGTTCTAGTGACCTTGATCCACTTGGATTAGTTGCCCCTACTTGAGGAGAAATGATCCTTGTGCTTGTAGTTATGGCAAAGATGTGGAAACAAATTGGCTAACTTGCACCTTTGTGAAACATTTTCCTTGGGAAGTTGCTTGACCTGCTTTGATGATCTTCAAGAGAGGGATTTCTTGTTGATGTGTCCATTTGACCTTGGTGTCAATGACTTGACCCAATTTTTCTAAAATGCTGCATTTTGGATTGATCTTCACTAGCTAAAGAGTCTCTACAACATTTAAAGTATCTAAGAGAGGTGAATAATAATGGCACAAGAGTTCTATGTTAAAGACTAGATGCAACCCAAGGCATGAAGGTAGATTAAGCTTTAAAATGTTCTCTTGCTTGCTTGGTGATGGTGTAGGGCCGATACCAAAGTGGAAGAAGCTTGTGGTAAGGTCATGTCAGTTGCTCCTTCTCTACATGTAGCTAGACTCATCACCAACTTGAAAGGTGTGTGGTGCATGATGCTTGTCATAGCACTATATGTAGTTTGCATTAGCCTACTATAGAATGGACTACAATTGTTGCTGAATGTGCTCAATGATTTGAACAACTTTGTCAACTTCTTTTTGAGTTGAAGGAGTTGTTGATGGAGGAACAAGAGAAGCTATGTCAATAGGTGCCAAATGTTGGAAACCCAAGCAAACTTGAAAAGGGTTGTGTGCCGTAGAATTGTGCAGAGATCTATTGTAGTTTTGTTGAATGAAAGGTAGACTTTCATCCCAAGTGCATTGCCTCATTGAAATGTACACTTTGAGAAGATGCACTATCATCTTGTTTGCCACTTCCTCTTGTTTATTAGTCTGGGAATAGAATGTGGTGGATTTGTTCAACTTCGTGTTGAGAATAGACCGAATTGCTTTCCAAAAAGCACTCAAAAACCTTGTGTCTCTATTTGAAAAGATAGTTTGTAGGATTCCAAAGCGGATCTAGACATGTTGAAAGTATAGCTGAGTTGTTTTTAGAGATAGGATTATTTTCTTGCAGGTAATCATAATTGTCATCTTTGAGAATCTATCAATCACTACAAAAACATAAACATTGCCATGCTTTTACTAGGGTGTCTTGAGAGGAAATCCATGGAAATAGATTCCCATGGTCTTGTTGGAATCAAAAAAGGTGTGTACAAACCTTACTTCTTGTTGGTCGACCTGGCAATTGCACATGCAGTACAAGACTTGATGTATTTGGCAATATCAAACATGAGTTGTGGCCAAAAGAAGTACTTTTGCAACATTGCAAGAGTCTTTTCAATCCCAAAATGACACCCTTGTTGAAATGAGCCTCCATGTCAATTTTTGTCTCTCTGCCTTGAGCGGAATGCACAAATTCCCAAAGTGGTAGAGTAGTCCATCTTGCCATTAGAAATTTGGAACAAAATTATGGAAATGAATTTTGATAGATACTTGCAAAATCCTTGTTAGAAGGATACAGTTTTTATTATACGCTAACTTCATGTCCACGTGTTAAGAACAAAAGGGAGAGTGTGAATGACAAATAGCTTAGACAATCTACCACTAGATTGGCACTTCCCTTATTATGCTTGATGTTAAGATGGAATTGTTGATTATAAGAAGGGCATTTTTGATGCTGCTCTTGCTACAACTTGTTTTGCGTTTACAAGAATTGAAGTGGCTTGTGATTTGTGTGTGTTATAGTCTCATTTGTGAAGATGTAATGCTTCCAATGCTCACATGCCTGAATAGTGTTATAAATCTTGTGATCATATGCTTGGCAGTCTAATTGTGGTAAGCAACTAGGTGACAATGTTGAGTGAGGACTGTTCCAAGTGCATATTTTGATGTACCAGTCTTGATCTCAAATGGTTGTTGAAGGTTCGGTAATGCAAGTATTCGTGTAGAATAGAGCTTACATTTCACTTCTTTGAATGCTTTATGTTGTGTGGCTAATAAAATGAACTTTGCTTTGGCTCACCTTTGGTAACTTGGTTTAGTGGTCAAGTTACATGAGAGAAACCAAACATAAATCTCTTGTAGAAATTTTCCAATTCCAAGAAGTTGCAGAGCTTTGTGAGAGTCTTTGGTTGTGGCAAATCTTGGATGACTTAAATCTTGGTCAGTTCTGCATGCATTCTTTGTGCATCTACTATGTATCCTAGGTACTATATGTATGGCATGGAAAATGAACATTTATCCATATTTGCTTACAATTTGTGTTTCTACAAAGTTTCAAGCTCTTGCTTTATATGACACGTATGCTAATCCCAGGTTTTGTTGAAAACTAGGATGCCATCAAGGCGGACTACAGCAAATAGCTTGAGAATATCATTCAGGTTCAACATGAATATCTTAGGAGTGTTGGTTAATTCAAAGAGCATGACTAACCACTTGGACAAACCTTCTTTTGCCTTGAAGGCTGTTTGCTGGATGTCTATAGGTTCAACAATAATTTGATGATACCAAACTTAAGATCAATTTTGGTGAAGAAATTTGCATCGCGGAGCTGGTCCAACAAGTCTTCAATCCTTGGAAGAGGGTAGTAGTTCTTCACTATGATCTTGATGAGAGCTCTATAACCTCCACATGCCATCTTTCTTTTGTGCAAGCACAATTGGGCTCTTGTAGGGCAATGAATTGGGTATGACATGTCCTTTCTCCATGAACTCATGGATTTGTCACTTAATCTCTTAATTTTCTAGAACTAATTTGTTGTAAAATGAAGCATTTAGTGGAGGTAGTCGAGGAATCAAATCAATAGTATTCTTTAGTCTTATTGCATAGCATGTGGGCACTTTGGTGACTAGAAGATATCCTTGTATTTTGCTAGCATGCGGTTCAACTTTGAGGTTTGTGCTAATGTTGTTGGAGGAACTACATTGTGTTTTGTTGTTGTAAGGACTTTCTTACATTCAAGTCTCACCATCAAAAGTAAAAATTGTTACTAGAATTGACTAGCTTCTTACATTGTTTGGTGTTAATGAGTTAAAGGTTTAGAACTAATTTCAATATGTGGTATCTCTTATCACGAACATCTATGACAACATTCCTTGGATTTGCTTCATAGACTACATGTCAATGGTAATGATATGTTCGCCCAAGTAAAACATCACATACCTCTAATGGAGTGGCGTCACAAAGGACTATATCTTGAAAAGACAATGTTGTACACTGGTTGACAGTAGTTAGAGATGCATTTCTTAGAGCTTGCATTGAACCATCCAATAGAGTATGGTTGTGGGTGAGGTGTTAGTGGCAAGTTAAATCTTTGAATTGCTTTAGGAGAAATCATATTCTTTTTACTTTTGTTGTCAACAATGAAGTGCATTGGCTAACCATTGACATACATTTGAGAATGGAACAATCTTAATCACATTCTTTTGACTTCTATTTTCAACAATGAAGTGCGTTGGCTGATCATTGATCTACATCTGAGAATGGAACAATATTTTTGCTTACTTTTTGTCTACAAGGGAAGTAAATAGATTTGTTGTGTTGACCATAGCACTAGCTTTAGATTCCATGATTTGCTTAATTTTGTCTAGCAACACAGTGTTGGTACCTATTGGTTCAAGCTTTGTGTTACTTAGATTTTGGGCCCCTCTCATAAATCGGCACCCCCATGTTGAAATCTTGATTAAGTCTTTACCCAGGTGGTGTTTTATTAAATGTTCCTAACCCGGGCGGTGTTTTCATTAGTTTGCCTAACTTCCCATTTTGCCACCCAAGTTCTCTATTTCCCCGTTTTCTTAAGCTTGACGGTGTTTTGGGGTTTTGTCGCATATTCTAAGTCATTCTCTCAAAAGGCCAGTGGTCCATACCCAAGGTTCACGAACTTGTTGAAAAAACCGCCGATGATATTTTTCAAATTTTTTAAGGCCGGGTGAGAATTGAGGTGGTTTCTATAACTACGACGGTGATTTACTTAGTTTTGCGAACTCCCCACATTATTGCCAAAACACAAATTTTAAAGGAATCAAAGAAGTCGCAGCATAGTTTGTCTTATTAAAGTGTATTTTAGATAAACAAAAGGCTACTTGTGCAAAAATGAATAAAGAGAATCCATTTAGATACAACAAATTAAACAGAATAAAAAACATAATTGCTCATAATAGAGAAAAGTGACACCAAAGATATAAAACGATGTATATATATATATATAAGTACTGGTGGAAACACAAAATTTTCTGTCGATTACAAAAATGGGCTAAATAGTAATAAAATGATGATTTCTTCATGCACAGAGGGCGAACATCAGCACACGGATCGCTTCTACCACCACCTGGAGGCGCTCTATCTGGGTGGGTGAAAGCAGGTTCTCATGAGACTGCAGAAATTGGGCAAACAACCCCATATTGTTCCTCACCAGCCCTGCGCACAAGAGGGTCATTGCTTCCTCGGTGACTTCGTTTTGTGCTGTAGTTGTAATACAAACGGTGTCACCCACCAGTCCACTCTGTGGATAATTGCTGAGGCCAACAATGGCTACATTCACTCGGTGAAGAAACTCCGGTGAAACCAGTCGTTTCGTCCCTAGTCACGACGCCTGGAGGTGAAAATTATAGCGTACACGAAACGCTCTAGAAGCATTGCATTATGCACATGTACTTGGTTCAAAAATGCCTCACCCAGTATGTTATGCATCACCTCTTTTTCAACCTCACTTTCGACTATGAAGACTTCTTTCAACTGATTGGACAAATGCCTGAAAAGAGGGCTATATTCAATTTCTTCAATGACAATGAAGTCATTCATGGACACCCCATCACTCTGAGCACTCGCCATGTTTGACACTGTAGGTTGGCGAAGTGAGGTAGTTCCTGTTGAATTTATAGAAGGTTGTTGAGACATTTGAGCTAAGAATGATCAAGGCGATAGGATGGCAATATGGTTGGGATTAATTGTTGATATGACATGAATTTAAGCTATATTCCCAATTGATCATTTGCTAGACAACTTGCATGTGTGTTCCCATTGCACCACTGCGACAATTATTTAATGCTTGATTTGCAAAGCATGCAAACCGCTCAAGAATTGATGGCCATGGAGTAGGAGTTTAATCAAGAAATGCTCGGAAATCGTTTAAGGTCTTATCGTTAGCGATGCAATCATTCCGACATTTATTATTTCTCGGCCATCGGTTTCCAAGATGGACAGTTAGGTGGCAAGAAAGCGTTACCGCAACTAATTGGTAACCGTTGTCAGAACCCTGGTGGTTCTCAAACTGTAACCCTAATTGTTTTTGTTTGTTTTTTGCAAATTTTTGGTTTTTTGTGATTTTGAGGTTTTTTTGCCAAAAACAAGAAGCTGCGATTTTCACTAATAAATGCTAGAAAATTCGAAATAAATTCTATGATATGAAATAGGCGTGGAAAATGCTCAAATATCATAGGCGCATCCTTTATTCAAAGTTCCAGATCATTTACAATGCAAGAATAAGACATATAAAAGAAATAAGAATTTATTTTATTAAAAACCTGATTGCTGTTGCAGCAAGATGCCAGAGAGTTGAGATGGTACGGCTAAATGGGAAGATGGCTCTCTGGTTCCCAAAAATCACTGCTGAGTCACTAGAACCCTAGGCGCACCCAAGCTAACTGCCAGAGACTGAAGAAGAAAGATGTATCCTTCTGAAAGAATAGTACGGCCTGGAAAGTACAGAAGAAGTACGGCCTGACTGCTGCAGCAAGTACAATGGTACGGCCTTCAAGAATAATTGCCAGATCTCTGAATAATAACCTCTGATGAAGTCGCCTCTGTTGCTAGATGAATAAACTCTGTGAAACTCAGTCTGAATAGATAAGTACGCCCAATCTGTGACCTCTGTATGAAATCACCAAGTGCAAGCTTCAGCTGGTATTTCATAGCCTCAGTCTGCCTGATCTCTGAAGAGTTTTCGTTCTCCAGAAACGTTCGTCTGCCAGAAACCCTAGGGTTTGCAAACTCCAATGCTCAGAGCAATTAAAGACAAAATTGAATAATAAACATGATAGTTCGATTTTGCCTGTGAAAGGTATATATTGCCTTGAGGAAAAATTCGACCCATTCTCCTTTTTAATAAATCATTTAAATTAATGATTTAATTTGCACTTTTGACTTAGGAAAAATAATTAATCATTAAGCGTCCCCTTTTTTAATGAATATAAATACTCATTAAGTGCCTTTTAATAATATATTATAAGTACACAATTGAATACTTTATAATTAAATGGAAAAATAATTAAATATTTAAATATTTCCAATAAAGTGACTTTAATATAAAGTCAAATTATTAAATGTTAATATCATAATTACTCCTTATTTCTCGATCAAATCCAACCAAGCTGCTGAGCTAGATTGGGTCACGGAGTTGAAAAATTTGAACTAGGTGCCACTTAGAAATATAGCATTTCCTTTGACCAAGCTGGAAGATTGAAGGCCCAACTGATGGCTGTTGGAGCTACCAAACAACAGTGGCACTTACTCCAGATGATCCTCACGCACACCACAATGGAAGCCCTCTGAGGATCGAAATTATGAGCTAACTCCTGCGACAAGCGTTAATGCGGCTAAAATGGGGACATGACAGTCCGCCCTCCCTGAAATTGCTTGTCCTCAAGCAATCTCTGCAAATACAGCTGCACTGCACCACCTGGATCCCATGGGAAGTACCGGACAATGTTCCTGCTGGTCACCACTGACTCCTGTAACTCCCACAACTGATCAGCAAGAATAAAATACCATTCCCTATTAACCTCAGTGCGGTCCGGCATAGGATCAAGAAACTCAGAAGGAGGCAAGTCAAACGACAAGCAACACTTACCCCCTAAAACTGCACGAGATATACTATCATCCAACATATCAAGCACGTGCATGCTAGAATTGTGCACCTGAAACAAATCGTGTACATGCGGATTAATCATGAAGCTATATGCACTCTGCACCATATACACACTGTGATACTCCTCCGTGAGCGGAGTCTGAAATCCCAGTGCACTAGTAGGATCCCAAACGCTATCATTACTCTGCTCAAGACTAGGATCAGGTGAGTTACCCATATCACTCTCAAAGAGCGGATTGTCGTATGTAGATATAACATTTGTCACAAACAATGGATTAGTCACAAACGGAACCAAACCACTAGGCTGATCCCAAACGACTGCCTCAGAACCCCCGGGGTACCGAGCATAACCATGCCTGGTCTGCGCAAAATCCTGCTCTACCTTCTCGCTCTTCCCACTAACGAGAGAGATAGAACGAAGGCTTCCATCTGTAATCCCCCTCAACACATATTTCTTGCCCTGTACCTCAAATCTCATCTCCATTTTAGGCAAGTTGAGGGTGAACACACTAATGTCCTGCAGCCATCTCATACCCAGCACGAAATCCATCCCACCCAGGTTGACTACATAAAAGTCTGCCTGCAACTCATAATCAGCCAGCATGAGAGTGAGATTACAAATCCGTCGAGTGCAAGTGAGTGTATATCCATCTGCCACCCGAACTCTGAATCCAGCGAAATCCTCTGTCTGGAGTCTACATCTGCTGACGAAGCTCTCATCAATGAAATTGTGTGTGGCTCTAGTGTCGAGCATAGCAATACATCACTGTCCTTCCACTAATCCCCTGAACCTGAATGAGTCATCCCGTACACTAGTAGATAATACCAACGGGGATAAGTTGGCATCGGGCCCAAACTCCGTAGAGGCATTCCCGGCCTCTACATGTTCTGAAACAACCTGCTGGTCTGAATCATCAGACTCGTCATCATCATAGTAAACCCACATGGCGCGGTTGGCTCTGCCTTTCGGTCTCAAAGGACAATCATGCTCCTTGCTGTAGGGTGCTTTGCACCAATAACAGAGTTGTTTCTTCCTGCATTCCTCTCGAGTTGCATCATCAATTCTCGCAACTGGTTTCCTTTTTGGTTCTGCAACTGGTGTCTGACTCTCCTCGACAGGCAAGTTGTTTGCCTTAGACTGAAATTGTTTCTTCGGAGCAGCAAGCTCCATACTCCTTAACTTCCGCATCGCCTCCTGAAGAGTAGCAGGGTCAAACGCCTTGACCCAACCTCTCATGGGTTCTGTCAAACCCTCAACAAATAGTATAATGAGTCTCCGTTCTGAAATCCCTGTGACCATGACTGCCACTCTCTGAAACTCACCTATGTATGCATCCAAACTGCCTGTCTGTCTGAGCTGAGCCAACTCTTTGAAATACAGTTCTGGATCCTTCTTATCGAATCTCTCTATCAGTCTGCTGGTGAACTCCTGATAGGTATTGACCGCATGATGGCCTAGCGTATACATGCCATGGTGCCACCAATCATGTGCTACTCTGTCAAGATGTAAAGTAGCAAATTTAATTGCCTCATCCTCCTGCATAGGCCTAAGTGACAAGTAATTGTCCAATTTCTGGACCCAAGACCTAGCTGATGTCTTCTCTGACCCATCAAAATATGGCAGCGTAATCTTGCTCACCGCATACTGCAAGTCTCTATTCACTTGTGGCTGCTGCTGCTGATGCTGTGGGGGTCTACGATCAAATCTACCTCCTCCTCTGGGTTTATAGACATCTATAAACTCATGAAATGTAAGTGCCTGCCGGATCTCAGGCGCTAAAGACATGTACTCGCCATGAAACCTCGTCAAGTCCGCCACTGACATGCCATTCTGAGGCTGAAACTCCTGATGCTGTACCTGATGCTCTACTCCTGGAGTCTGAGGTGGAGTCTCTCTGGGTAAGAAAGTAGGCTGGCCTGGCCTACGCTCCTGGTAGATCGGTGACGGCTGTCTAGGTACGGATGCCAATGGCTGATCCACTGGTGCAGTCCCGCTCGTCTGTCCAATCTGAATGTAGTGTGGCTGTGTGGGCGTACACTGTCTAATGGTACCCATCAGCTGAGACATCATATCCATCATATTGTTGTGTCTCTGTCTAAACTCCTCATCGGTGATATCACCCTCTGCATGTGCCTTCCCTGGATCTCTACGTGCCTGCAGCCAGGAATCACGATGCGCCATTAGGGTTGCGAAAGCAAGCTGTTTTCACTACTTTGTTAGAAGCTGGATCTGTAGTCCAAGTACCCTGACCTTTGTCGACCCTGGGGGATAGATTGGTTTGTCAGGTCCTCGTCTTTCCCTGTTCCTACGCCTCTCATATACTGAATAGGATCTCGGCTCATGAAAAGGCAAGCAAAAAGCACTCTGAATACTGAAAAGCACTGAAAAAGCACTGAAAAAGCACAGGATGGCAGGAGATCTGTGCTCTGATACCACTGTCAGAACCCTGGTGGTTCTCAAACTGTAACCCTAATTGTTTTTGTTTGTTTTTTGCAAATTTTTGGTTTTTTGTGATTTTGAGGGTTTTTTGCCAAAAACAAGAAGCTGCGATTTTCACTAATAAATGCTAGAAATTTCGAAATAAATTCTATGATATGAAATAGGCGTGGAAAATGCTCAAATATCATAGGCGCATCCTTTATTCAAAGTTCCAGATCATTTACAATGCAAGAATATGACATATAAAAGAAATAAGAATTTATTTTATTAAAAACCTGATTGCTGTTGCAGCAAGATGCCAGAGAGTTGAGATGGTACGGCTAAATGGAAAGATGGCTCTCTGGTTCCCAAAAATCACTGCTGAGTCACTAGAACCCTAGGCGCACCCAAGCTAACTGCCAGAGACTGAAGAAGAAAGATGTATCCTTCTGAAAGAATAGTACGGCCTGGAAAGTACAAAAGAAGTACGGCCTGACTGCTGCAGCAAGTACAATGGTACGGCCTTCAAGAATAATTGCCAGATCTCTGAATAATAACCTCTGATGAAGTCGCCTCTGTTGCTAGATGAATAAACTCTGTGAAACTCAGTCTGAATAGATAAGTACGCCCAATCTGTGACCTCTGTATGAAATCACCAAGTGCAAGCTTCAGCTGGTATTTCACAGCCTCAGTCTGCCTGATCTCTGAAGAGTTTTCGTTCTCCAGAAACGTTCGTCTGCCAGAAACCCTAGGGTTTGCAAACTCCAATGCTCAGAGCAATTAAAGACAAAATTGAATAATAAACACGATAGTTCGATTTTGCCTGTGAAAGGTATATATTGCCTTGAGGAAAAATTCGACCCATTCTCCTTTTTAATAAATCATTTAAATTAATGATTTAATTTGCACTTTTGACTTAGGAAAAATAATTAATCATTGGCGTCCCCTTTTTAATGAATATAAATACTCATTAAGTCACCTTTTAATAATATATTATAAAGTACAATTAAATACTTTATAATTAAGCCAAATACTTAAATATTTAAATATTTCAATAAAGTGACTTTAATATAAAGTCAAATTATTAAATATTTAATAACTCATAATTACTCCTTATTTCTCCGTCCAAATCAACCAGCTAGCTGGTAGATTAGATTAAATTTTGAAGAGTGAACGGATTATACTGCAGAAATAGCGACTTCACTTTGTTCAACTTTCTAAAATAGAAAGTTTCTTGAAATAACCTTTGGAAGATTAGAGCCCAACTGATACAAGCAGGCTGGAGCTACCAAACGATGCTTGCCTCTAAGATGATCCCTCACGCACACCACAGTATTAGGCCTACGAGGGATCGAAATTATAAACTAACTCCCTGCGACAAAGCGATTAATGACTAAAGCGAAGGACATGACAACCGTCCAGAGAAATGCAACCCTGTGATGAGCCTAGCCTAAGCTGACTCAAAAACTCTTCTTTGTTCCCTTGAAATTTTGTTAAACAATTCGAATGCAAACTTTGAGCTTGCTGGTCTGAGTTATTAGTCTGATCTAGTGCTTATAATCGATGATAGATGCACAAGTGATGTTTTACGAATGCCTTCCTTAATATCTAAATGAATTACTAGATGTAATGCAATCAAGTTTGGTGTTTTCAAATGCATATAAATGAGATACTACTTGTGATAAATGCATATACAGCCTATAAGCCTTATGTCAAACAGTTGACATACATCCTCATACATTGTTCAAATGATCATTATAACTCCAACTGATGTTATCTTTTATTGAGATGCAATCCATGTTTTCAATACAAATACCCATAGTTTGCAGACTTGGCGGACTCGCCGCGGACTCGGGAGTCCATAGGCCAACCGAGTCGACTCGACACGGACTCGAGAGTCGAGTCCAGGAGAGTCTTGGGTCGGGACTCGGGAGTCCAACCTCAGCACTCGGAGAGTCCTGAGGTCAGACTCGGGAGTCCCAACTCAAGACTCTCATGTGTGGCTGGGAGTCCAAAGGGGTTAAAAAGAGTCCTGAGGTTGGACTCGGGAGTCCCAACCCAGAACTCTCCTGTGTAGCTGGGAGTCAAAAGGGGTTAAAAACCCATGTTTTTTTTAACTTTTTCTTTCATTTTAACACTCAAGTTTGTGAAATAGAGGTCTGCAAATTGAATTGAGGTTGAAAGAAGCCAAGATTATATGTAAACATTTATAATCTTATGATGTTATACATTGAAACTATGAGTATTTGATGACTATGAATGATTAAATTTCAATTATGTAAGAGACCAGGTGTCTCTCAACCCCAACTATGCTGAATAATAAAGTTTTTTGTCTTGTGTTTGATGGGTTTGTGCTTTTCTTTGTGTTTTGATCATATATTGCCAATGGTTTGATACAACAATATAATGCCGCAAAATAGGAGATGTTGCGATAATAATTTTTTTACTCAAAACTGAAATTGCATTGGAAATACACAACTGAAAATTCCAGATTTTTATACCAGCTTAAATACTCATTATTTTCATAATGTATTGACAACTCAGTTCATAAAATAACCCCTATTATCTAAAACAACAATACCCAGAAAATCTAGGAGTTACAATTTATAAACTCACAGGTAAACATGCCTTGAAACCCTCTGATCAGCTACAGCAGACTTCATATCAGCATACTGGCAAATTCTGGAAATGATCACAGCAAGAGAAACCCTCTAAAAATGTCGATGAAGCAACACCAACCAAGCACATCACTGTAGCGAATCACTGTAGCGTTTTTACTGTAGCATGGGTACTGTTCACGCGTCACTGTAGCAGCAGATCAATAACTTCTGATTTTTCTTCTCCAATGGTGGTTATTTCAACAAACTAAAATCTGCTCTTCAAACCCTTGATGATTCTCCTCCAATAAGCACAAATTCGACTTCTGTATGAAGCCAACTAGATGAGCAATCTTAAGCTGATCTTTCACAACTTCAGAAAGCTAGACTAAGAAGAGGTATCGTTCTCCAAAGCCTGGAATGACTGAAATCTGCAGAAACCCTTGTTTCTCCAACTCCAGAAGTTCTCAGAGAGAAAAGACATTCAAATAATCAATAATAATGAGTTCGATTTGTGTTGAAGAGAAATATATATCTTTTCCCTCAAAGGTTCGACCCTTTTCAAAAAATCAACTTAAAATGCATTTAATATTATTTAATTCGCCCTTTTCAACTTAGGCTCAATAATTAATAAATGGCGTCCAAATTAAATAAGTATTAAAATACTCATTTAATATTAATTGTCATCTTATTATAAAGTATTAATAATACTTTATAATTTGCCATTAAATAATTAATAACTTTAATTTTTCACTTAAAGTGACTTTATAATATAAAGTCATAATAATAATTATTTAATTATTATTAAATGCTCCCTTATTCACCATTTGCTCATCAAACTGTCAAACTAGGTCGAAACTAAGATTGCCAACTGAGAAAGGTGCCCTGCCAAAAATAGTAACCCCCTGTCAGCCTGACTTACTATAAATAGTAAGTGCCTGAATGTCACTCTGTGAGTCCCTGCAAAGGCCCAAACCTGAATCAATTGGAGGAGTAAGGTCCTGAAACTCTGGATAACTGCCAAGGAAGACCCTCTCATCACATTTGTCAGCCTACGAGGGTCAAATGATAGGCTAATCCTTACGAACTCTGATGCTCGCAAAATGGGGACATTACAAATTATTGAGTGTTTGATGATCATATGACATGTGTAATATTTGAATTATGAGTGTTTGATAATCAAATTAGGCTCTTATGTTCGCTAAATGCATTAATTTGTTCTTTTTTTTTGTACAACTACGGTTTTTTTTTTTGCCGAGTCCTAGCCGAGTCTTTTCCCGAGTCTGTGCCGAGTCCCGAGTTCGAGTCATATTTTTGGGCTGCCAAGTCCGAGTTTTCCAATTATGCAAATACCAAGCCTCTTTTATTATGAACCAATATGCATAAGTTGGTTACAATGCAACTCAACTTTATACTTGATTGAATTATATCTTCATATTGTAACAGCATTACAAGAATAATTTGATTGAGATGCCTAATTGTAACTATTTTTCCAGTGAGCTGAACAAATCAGATGATGGAATTATTACTCCTAAATGCAATACAATAATGAAAATGGAACCTGATATATGACTGCTGCAAACTCAAAATAATTCTATTCTCTTCATAAATGCTGATTCTGGCATCTACAATGCAGCGCCTTGCTTCCAAGGCATCCAACAAAGCTCCCAGAATTTTCTTAGATTTTATTTTCCTTCCTTTCTCAAAATCGCCCCCTTCAAGAGAGCCGCCCCTGCATCTGAAACTAATCTTCAGATAATAAATTACTTTCAGCTTCAAACAATGATCTATGGCTTCAAAAACCAACGCCTCCTATCATAGATTGTAGCGCCTCAATGCTCAAGAGGAAACCAATGTAGATGTAGCTCCCATATGCCAAATCGAGCTACCTAAGGGCTGGTAAGGATGATTGAAAATAGAATATCAGAACTGCTGGTAAACCAAAATATGATACCATTCGTCCTCCAAGATGTTCAATATGAAACCCCACATACTAAAGAAGAAATTCCCTTCAACAGCAATTAAATACTCTTCAATAATAATCTTCAAACTTCTGATTTGCAAATATATAACTCTTTGAAATCCTTAATTTATTCTCATATTCACCATGTCACTGTAGTGCGGGTACTGTAGCTCAGTACTGTAGCGCGGCACTGTTCACGTCATAGTTCCACGGGGACGCGTCCCCCCCAAAAAACATGGAGTTTCCGAGACGGGGAGACGCTTGGGAAACGTCCCTCCGCCGTCCCCCCGCCATCTCCAAGTCCCCCCGCCGTTTCCTTCCATGAGGGAGACGTTTCCCTGACATGGTATAAACTATAATGTTTTAGAATGATATTTTGGTCATTTTTTATGTTGTGCGCCTGGGGTAAGAGCTGCCGTAAGAGCTTGGAGTCTGAGATTGAAGTGGACTGGACTTTGAGAGCAGGGTTTTGAAGTTTTCTGAATTTTCGGGCTTTTTCCACCACCAGGTTAGATTTTCATTTATCATTTTTTGTTTTCATTGAATCATTTCTAGTTTTTATTTGTTTTATTTGTTTTTATTTTGTTT
>VDFB02367644.1:0-34347 GCA_007258455.2 Sequoia sempervirens
ATAGTTTCTTGTTCATTCTGCAGATGTCCGGACTATGTAGCAATATGTCAAATGTTGTCTTTCATAGGATGGCATAGAAGCAACCAAACATGGAACATCACCAGCAAAGGAACAACAATTAAATGACAGCATCCAATGAAGAATGAGCAGCCACAGAGAATGACACAAAGAATCATGAATATGAGCATAATGTCTAATGTCTCTTTATTTTACCATAATACAAACACATTTATACAATAATAAATCCATGGCATAATAGAAGACAAGTTTTATTTGACAAAATGCCATTAACTCAATTGAAGTAGAAATGTCTAAGAATTTACACGGTATGTTGGAAATTAAATACTGTCCAATAAGAATTCAACTTCTGCTATGCTCAATTTGTAATTGTGTATGCAGCTCATGTTGACTAGGATTATCTTCGCATGCATTGGCAGAGAAGACCAAGGTCAGAAGGATAGTGTTTATTTTTTTGTCTGGAATTTTTCTTTTTCTCTCTTGATTACAATAATGTTTTCATTCTGCTTTGATTGATAAGTAATGATCTTTCCGTCAATGATTTAAAAGAATTATGAAATGGGAAAATCAGGGCTGAAGAAGCCTAATGAAAATCAGACTAGTCAAAAGTGTTCTTGAAGAAATCAAAAAAACAAACTTTGACTTAACACAATTTCATATTAACATAAGGAAATTATATTAATCTGAATACTAAGTACAAATAGATACTGACATTAATGTTGTAGATCAACATTCCTGGCTAACCAATTTGTTATCCTTCCCTTATGGAGGACCACAGTCAATACCACGAACATGCTAGTTGTTCCAGCTATGCTGGTGAACAGGATTATTAGAAGGGTATGATATCCTCGCAAATTACCCCAAGAATTTAGGCCCTTCCCTTAGTTGTTATTCCTATTTCTGAATTGATTAGCAGGACAATATATATGTATGGCTAAGAAAACATACAACTCCCATCTGCCCCGAGAGTTGTAACTGTTCTGGAATGAGTCAACTAATGACACAGATGAAATTGGTGCATTGCTAATGACAAGTAATGAAATTACATAGATATTTAATTGGTAATATGTTGGCTAAGATGTTGGAAAGGCAATTGAGCACTTGGAAAACCTTTTAGCATGGAGACAAACTAGAATCAATCCTTAGGGCTTGTGGCTTCCCTATGTCTGCAACGAAACACTTCAAGTGAGCTCTATTGATGGTCGACCCGCTGTATGGGCACCAGCCCTACAATCGAGCATTGAAATGCAAAAGTTCCATATAGCCTATTATTAAATGGAATGAAATACACATGTAGGAAATTGACAAATATTTATAAGTACAACTGTGGTGAAATTGCCTGCATATTCAGATTCACTTACCCTTCTCATAGCTTTCAAACCTGTTGTTCTCTACATGAATGACATCTTGAATTAGTTAAGGCATAAAATCGAAAGGTATAAATACAAACACATTTATAAAATAATAAATCCATGGCATAATAGAAGACAGGTTTTATTTGACAAAATGCCATTAACTCAATTGAAGTAGAATTTGTGACTACTGTCAAGTCTCAACATATGAATTTTATCATACACAAGACAGTTAATGGTTATACTCTGATTCAATGGAGCAGTGACTGAAGGGAGTTTGTTTAAAAGCTGATTGTTGTTAAAACTAGGACTCATCCATTGAAAAGAGGGTTATACTAGAATTTAGACATATTAAGGAATGGTGGATATTATTTATTAGCAGAAAGCTTTTAAACTAGCTGTTTAGATTATTGGCTTAGTTATTTATGATATTTGATTGCCTTGTGTTGAACTAGATCTTTCAAAGAAAACTCAAAACCACTTGAAATTATACAAGAATTCATTATAAGAGAAATTTAAAGGATGTTACATTGGCACAAGAAAAATGGAAAAGAGTATTGATCACAATGTAACATCCAATATTGATGTACATAAAGGTAAGATTACCAGCCTGATTCCACTGCCACCCCTAAAAAATAATAAGGAAGAAGAATGCACAGCCACTGTCCCTTACGATTAGAAATTAAATTTGATTCACATATGCTGTCAAACTTCATATGCCCGCTCTATGCTTCCACAGCAACAGAACAACCCCCCATGAAGCTAATAGCCAGTAATTCTTATACACATGTGGTGAGGTTGCAATGTAATGGTTATGGTATACATTCAAACATAGTATTGAGATTTTGCAGGAATTTAAATGGCAGTGACAAGATCTGCCACCTCAACCTAGTAAACTCAGAATAATATATAAATCAATGTTGTTTTTGTTTTCAATGGCAATACTTTTGTCCCACCCAAATGCTGAAAAGTTTATTCAGAAAAACCGCAGATGCATTTATTCTTGTTCCCTTTTAGCACCAAAATTGAGTGCTTTTAGCATTGAAATTGCCTAAACCACAAAAGTGATGAAACTGTCCCCTTTTCCTGTGCAGATTGATTCAGACATACACCAATTTCTATGCTATTGGAAAACTGAAATCAAGGCGCATGACCTATTTCAAGATTCTTTTCAGCCTCCACTCTGCCTACGTCCAAAAGGAAACCTTGCAATGGGTATGGACACTCATCAAAGCATACACGTAATTGCGAATTGACTCACTCACTTTTTAAGAGATTTGCTCAATGTTGAAAAATACTAATCTACGCAAGGTAAAGATTACCATTATGTCCAAACCTAAATGTGTGCATTGTTAGGATCTTGGCAGTAATTTTTAATTTAATAAACATACTCTAAAACCTCCATGGAAGCCTCATTTTCAGGCTGCAAATTCATGAAATCGGAGAAGCGAAAGGTCATTACCAGGAGAGGGAGTTTGGAGGAGCCTCCAGACGACAACAACAAGGAGGACACAGGAAATAGGGTGTGTGAACTATTTAACAAAATGCCTAAAAAAAATTGTGCTCCCATGGAATACAAGATAGCAGGATATGCACAAAATGGATTCGTTAAGAGGGCTTAGAAAATTTCAAGAAAATACCCTTGCTAGCGTTCGAACAGAGTATAGACATAAATAAAGTGTAATGAACAAACGAATTTCGTAAGGGATTTTAGTTGCAACTACAACAACCCTAAGTAGCAAGAAACCAGTGTAAGATTTTACCTAAAATGCTCTCTGCTTCGAAGAAGACTCAAGCTGCCTCCACACACAACCTCCAAGTCCAAGCCGAGGAACACGAACACGCGTTTCTGCAGTGCGCGAGCAGGCTTTAGCGACAGCTTTCGATTGGACAAGACACCTAACAGGAAGAATGCCACCTGACGCCATGAAGAATGCCCGCTTGCAAAATGTGAAAGCCATATGCAGCCACGCGCCCATCCCGTCCATGTGCCGCCCTTGAAAAAACCAGACAAAAACTTAGGGAAACAACCGTAATATTTCACCCTCTCCAGATGATTGGACAAACTATTTAAAATTAATGCAAAAACATTTAAACCCCCAGGAAATTAGGCTCTCGCGAATCCGGGCCAAGATAAACCCTAATTTTTTTTCCTAGGAAAATAAACGAAAAAACAAAACTTTGTATTAGCGCCGTTGTATAGCCCGCGCCCGGTTCCCAACACACCAATAAAATTGCATTTTGGCACACTGAAAACATTAGTCTCCTGCTTATAAAGGCAGGGACTAATAAGAGGTGGTTAAGTACAACTTACCCCGCTAGCAATGATGACCCCTGTAACAATAAGGACAAGCAAAAGATATGTCAGCCAAGCCTTCCCTCTTGACAGTAATAAGATATGCAAAGACTACAGTGAAAAATGGCGTGGTAATCCCAATTGCCTGGTTAAAAGACACTCGCAGATACCTCAATGAGTCGTTCACACCCACAATGGATGTGCAAAAAATCACACTCGGAGCAAAGATCTTCATGAACTGCACTCTTGACCTAATTGTCTACATTGGCACCATCTTCATCCACACTATGCCCACATAACTCAGCAAAGAGCGGGTCAAATGGCACATGGTAAGAAACATAGGGAATCAGAATCCATAGTTGCTGAGTAGGTACTTGCTCAGTACAAGTACCCCTATGATTGAGCAATACTAGGCACCCACTAGGACTATGGTGAATACCCTACTAGAAGAGTTTGCAGATTGCTTGGAGTTATTCGATCCCCTGACTGAAGGCATAAGCTTTTCCTCCTCCTGGGCCATGTTGAGAAAAAAATAAAAGTAAAGAAACTCCGTGTTTGTGTATTTTCTATCTGTATGCTTTCTCCTTTATTTTAGTTTGGCAATGATTTACCAATTTACAATTGGTATCAGAGCATAAAGATCGTGGGCATCAAAGTGATTATGAGATCGCTAATTGTTTAGATTGTTGATAGTCAAAATATTTAAGAAGTCGCTCAGCTACCCAATAGATCACAAAGAAGATGTTAGAGAGATCTCGCTAGTCTGGAGTTGTCATTGTTTAAATAGATCTGATCACAGTTTGAACAAATTGCTAGTATTTTATATTGCAGAAAAGAAACCATAGAAGATAGTCAAGCAAGGTCATTGGTTGGAGATCATAACGGAGAGTAATTGTTGGTTTGAAGTGCACGCTGCCCAGAAAATAGGCCCAGTCCACATCACCACATTCATTTTTGGAGGATTGTTGTTTGAAAGCCAAGAGCATGAAGGATTTAGAGGGAACTATTTGAAAGGAAGAGATCAAAGTTAATCTATAGAGTTTGGAGAGAGGTCTTAGGCACACTAGAGAAAATTGTCATTACAAGGGGAAGAAAACAAAGAAGACCATTGTTTTTGAAAGACATGAAGTTTATTTGAAGACAACACGCTAGGTTTTGAAAGCTATTGAAAGTGAAAGAGATCCGCAGTGATTGTTTGAACATGAGGAGCGAGGAATAGAACAATTATTTGGTATTAAATCATGCCTCAAGGGATATAAGGTGTTTGAAGTGTAGGTACAAATCTTTCCACATATTTGCGATTTTTTCAATAAATTAGATAGAATTTTTTTTTTGTTCGATGGGAAATCTTTGGTAAGAAGATTGAAGAAAGAAACTTCAAATTTAATGTGTGAGAAAGATAGTTTTATAGAAGAATTGGTGAAACTCAAAAGGTACAACTCTGAATTAACAAAAAAGATATTGAATTTTGGAAAAGAAAGATGTGATTATTTGTGTAAAAATGAGAATCACGGAAAAAGGTAGAAAGTGAAAATGAAAAAGTTCAGAAGGTCAGAAGTTGCATGATGAGGTCAAAAAGAAAGTGGTGGCGAGAAAAAGCTAAGAGGATTTTTGAAGAAGGGGGTTTATAGGGATCCAGGCTCCCACAAAGTTCGCTTATAAGATAAGATGCGTCAAAAGACAAGTGAAGCTATGTTGACAACAACAAAAGAAAAAACCACAACCACCAAAAAAGCCAGCAAGGGCCATAGAAAAGACCCAAAAAGACCAGACAAAATGCCAACAACAACTAAATTTGGGCCTTTAATATTTTCGCAGTCTCAACTTCCAAATTGTTCATTTCCTGAACCCCCCTCTTTAAGATCTAGACCATCTGGGTAGTAGGAGGTGCTTTCCTCTTAAGGTTGGCATGGGTCCTTTTCAATATACCTTGGTCCTTGTTCTTTCTTTTATCCCTTTCCTCTTCTAGATCAACAACCAACGAGCCCTATTGTGACTTTTCCAACTTTTGAGACATTGCATTGATGATGATGGCAGAAAAGCTAGAGTTTTTGGAGAAAGAAAATGAGTGTTTGAAGTCTAAGCCATTAATATGTGATGTCTCATGTGACAGAAGATTGTGTTCCTTTGATCAAACTGCTGATTTGTGTGAAGTTTCTTTTGATAAAGAATGTAAGACTAAAGGTCAAAAGGTGTCTAAAATTAAAGTTTTTTCTAGGTTGTGATGCTAATCAAAAAGATTGGTTTCAAAAGAGTATTGGTTTGAAAAGAGTGTTGGTTTGAAAATTGTGAATAAAATAGGATATGCAGGAAAAAGTTTGTGAAAACATGGGCAAGGAATGATAGAGCCTATTTAGCCAATTGTGAGGCAAAAAAATGAAGGCCTTAGATATGGTGAGAGAGATAGAAATGATGTAACAAGTGTTGCAAGTTCATGCAAATCAACTGAAAGAATGGAGTTTTTGCAATGTTCTCATTGTCATAGAGAAGGACATAAAAAAGAGAAATGTCGGGATCTTCATCCTTGTACAATTTGTGGGTTGAAGAATCACTCTAAAAATCCATGTTGGAATAGAGAATGGAATGCACAATCTATGAAATATTGTATGAAGATTGATTATGGATGGATTGATGGATCTAGACAGCAAAAAGTTACAAATATGTTTAAAAGGTGTTACAAGGCTAAATGTTGGCATGTTAAAAGAAATGATTGCCAAAAAAAGTTTGAAAGTTTGATTCAAGTGGGTGATGTTTGCTTGTTATGTACACACATTGAAAGTTGTCATGTGATTTGAAAGACAATGAGTTTTCTTCATGTTAGAGAAAGGAAGGAAAAACCTTGTGATCTCTCAAGAGGGAGAGAAATGAGTAAGTTGGTACTTATCTTCTATAAGAAGAGTATTAAGAGAGACTATCAGACTAAAGTAATAGTAATCTTGCACATTCAATTACTTAGGTTTAGTTTACAAAAGTTCAAGATAATAATGTGTCTCAGCATCAAAGGGGAGTATATTGAGAAGTGATGTTGATCATTCAATTTTGCACCACTATGCACCACCATGTTGCATGAGTATCATTCGTAGATTTAAAAATTTAGAACAATCAGTTCTTTATAGTTTTCATGAGTCTTTAGTTTTAATAACTATTTGCAAGTGCATGTTGATGGTGATTTTTCATGAGTTTGTAATCTACATGTAATATGCATGATAAATTGCATGTAGAAGAAATTGTAATGGAAAGCCTCTATAAAGAGAGGTCATATACGTAATGAATTATCATAAAAATAATAAAGGATGATATGTGTTTATGTTAAATAATTCTCTATTTATTATTTTTCTATGTTCTAGTGTTTTCCATTCTTGTGTTAATTTTTATCGTGTTTCCCTGAATTTAAAGAAACTACAAGCTAGAGGATTCACCATTTTCAAATCTCCTTTAACTGATTACAAATTTGTTTAGCTACAAGTTTCACAGATCTCCATTTTGAGTGTTGACTAATTCAATGAAAACTACTGTGGGTATTGCTCAATTCAATGGGCACTTAAGAGGGTATTCATTGATTCAAATAAGGACTTCTCTAGGTACTTTCCTATTCAATAAAATTTTTTGTGGCTATTTATTTTTCAATCAAGGCGTCTATGGATGTTGACCAATTCAATGGATACTTTTGTGTATACTTCACAATTTAATGGTTGCTTTTGTGGGAAATCGTAAGCTTTGATCCGGTTAATGTGTTTTAAATAGAAAAAAAATTGATGTTATAATAGAATAAAGAAGACGTAATTGGATGGTAATTGTGGGATAAAGCCTTAATTCTTGGCTCAAGAAATGAAAACCAAATGAGAGTTTTATGTGTAGGGGATGAATCTAAAAGAAAACATCATATGTGTCATCTTCTATGGAAGCATGTGAATATGACCCCAGAGATTTGGCATATTCTCTGTCCTAGATGCTTTGTTCAATAGTTCCCATGACCTAATGGGGGTTGAAGGTCAATGCACTTGTAGGGTACGTACCCTAACTAGTGTTCAAGGCTTTATTTTTAATTTATTTTCTTTGATGAAAAAGACATTATAAGTGGGTGTTAATTATGAGTTTTAAGTTTTCCATTTTCCTAGTATCAATATATTATTTTGTGTCTACGGATTTATTTTTATGAAGAAATTTTGTATGGATGCTTCTCTAAAACCTCTCTTATAATTAAAAAAATTCATTTTGAATTGTGGACCTTCATGTACCTAGCCATCCTTTGGAAATATGAGAATATTATGTTCAGCCTCTTCTCCTTAAATTATTTTGAAATATGGTAGAATGTGGAGTCAATAGTTTGGTCAAGAAGTGAGGAAAAATAAGTGCCACATACTGGCGAGTACCTATCTTAATAGTATTTATTTTGTAATTTAAAAAAGTAATGTGCATGTAATTTTGATTTTATGTAGGTAAAGTGTGTTAATTTGTTGAATCTACATAGATGATGAAAACAACAAAACAAGATAGCTATTAGAAAATGGGAGAAGGGATATATTAGAAAAGAAAAGGGGGCTCTTAGAGGGGTAATTACAAGTATTTAATGGAGAATCTAAGGATTAGATATTCTATTGAAAAAGTCGAGCAAATGATGGCTTGAAACAAAATATTTAGATTTACTCTTTGCATTGGTCCAAATTCTCACAATCTTCATAATTTTTGCTCTATATTTACATAGGATACACACCTTTTTGAGGTTATTCTATTATGAATGTTCAAATTAAATTGCTCAACTTTCAAGCTTCACAATTTAGGCACATTGTTTACAAGAAATATTCAACTATCAACTAGCTATAGTTGTTAGTAGATTAATTGACAAAATTTTAATATAAATTTAATAATAATATAATATAGTATATATATATATATATATATATATATATATATATATATATATATATATATATATATATATATATATATAATTTGATAATATGTGACTAATATTGTGACACACGTGTTTGCATATTTGACAGATTGAGATGATTTATTTTATTATTTATTTTCTTTGAAGGATTTCTTTGTGTACAAAAACCTTTTTAAAATTTATTGTTGATTTAAACATGTATTTATTCTTAATGGTGTTTAATTTTTGCACCTTGGTTAAATAGTAATTATATAATTCTTAAATATTAATTAAATGCTTGTGAAATTTATTATTTATACATTATATAATATATTCAAAATGGTCCATAAACCAACTACATGTGGCAACTATTTTTTATGGTCATTAGTTTGTATAATTAAATATTATTGTTCAATATTATAAATAAAATATAACTAAATAATAATATATATCTACCAAAATAATTAAAAATATATATTATTATTAATATGAATTATAATATATTAGAGAATATTTTTTAATATGTATATAATGGTATATATTATATGGATTATTAATAATAATTAAAAATTAAATTTTTTCATATAAATATTATCATTGACCCATATCAAAACTGAATAATAAGAAAAAAAAAATTGTGTAAAAAGAAGGCAAAAAGAGAATTGAATGAGATGAAAAGAACAATTATATCAAAGAATATAAATAATATAATACAAGACCATATTGTAAATGACATTCATCCATATCATCCACATTTCCATTGAACCATAATTTTATTTTCTTCTAAACTTCCACAATGGTGACATGTGTGTAAACAACTAATATTATTGCTAATATTAATTATAATATATTATATTTATTATAGTATATGAATTATTCTTTTATTATATATTTAAAAAATGGTATATATTATATTCACTATTAATAATAATTGTCAATGAATTTTTATTATATAATGATATATAATATATTCAATATTAATACTAAATGTATTTTATTTTATATTTAATAATTATCATTAATATATAGTATAGTATTTAAACAATATTTAGTATATTTAAACTATTATTTAAAAATTATTAGATAATATTAATTATTCAATAAAATATTATCATAAACATTAAATTTATACTATATTCAATATTAAATATTAATTTTTATGATAATATTGAATATTATCATTTTTTCTAATATATTCAATTTATATAAATATTTTAAAAGTATATTATTATTTATTGACTAGAATGCAATTTCCTTATATTTAAACATTATGGAGGAATATATTAAATTATTGTATTTTTGGTAATGAAAGCAAAGGGGAAAGGGCCCTGAGAACCAATAGAGACCAAAATAAGGCCTATAGGCTAGCAAAGGAAACAACACAAAAGGCAAGAGGAGTGGTGTAAAACCAGCCCACACCCCTACAAAAGAGACCAGACATAAAACAACAAAATAATAGAGAGCTATAAACCAACAAAAGAAATATGTAGTCCTAAAAAGACATATGGAAGTCTAATTGATGAAGAGACATACAAGCCTACTAAGGAACATAGATCAAAAACCAAAAAATAGACCCAAATTACTCTTTTTAAAATGGCATATTGGGATTCATTATTGCTCCAACTATTCCAATGCCTCATTAATCTATTCCATAGATTTAGTCGCTCCTTCATCTACTTACTCCTCAATAGAATTAAAGGCTCTAATCTTCTAATGGCCCTTCCTAGCCTTAGTTGCCTCACTCACCATACCAAAGATAGTCTTTCACATAATCCCAAAAGTGTTTGTTGTTAACTTATTTAAGACCTTTTCCATCTTATCCACTTTGTGTTGTAGTTCTCAAACTTTAGTAACATAGAAATCAAGGGACCTATCACCATCTTGTGTCTCCTCAACCCTTTCCTCCATAGGTTGTTCATCCACCCTCTTCGTGACTTCCCTTACCACTTCCTCAACTTCATGTTCAATTATGGAGCCCTTCCACTTCCTCATCCTCTGAGTCTTTGACCACTAATTAGTCATCACCAACTGTTTCTTCATCATGTTCATTAGTAAGATAGTATTCTAAGTCTTCTCCCAAAACCACAAAAAACTCCTTTTTACTAAGATTAATGGTAGGCATAGCTTCATCATTAGGGTCACCCCTAGGTTCTTTGAAGCAAAGTTTCTTACCCTTGGCAGATTGACCTGTGAGCCTTGCTGACATTCTCTTACCCTTCCCAATGCTAGAATCTTCTAATTTTCCTTTCTCCTCCCCGTCTCTAATCTCAATAATGACTTTTTTGATAGTTTTAGGTTCAAAACTATCAAGAACTTTCCCTTTAGTTTCAAAGAGGTTACCTAGTTGGTTAAAAATAGCCTCTTTTCCATTCAAATTATGAGTAACAAGGTTTTCCTTTGTAAGAAGTCCTTTAATAGAGGGTTGTTTCAAACTAGAGGGAACAATAGGGTTTTTCTTGGAGGGAGTCTCATAGAGGAAGTACCCACACCAATGGAATTATCCTGATAGGGGTAAGGGAGGGAAACATTACTAGTAGAGATACCACTAGAAGGTCTAGATAGGGGGGTAATTAGATAAGCATAGTTATAAAGGCACTTGATTAGACCTTGGTGGAGGGGGGTAAGGCACCCTTAGCCTTGCATTGTTTGAGAGATGAAAATATTAAAAAAAAGGTATTTCATTTTTCATTCCTATGAATGTGATAAAGAAAGGGGAAGTGATACCCATGAATCTTGGTGTAACACCCTTCCAGGGTGAAATAATTCATGATGTGCAAACTAACGACCCCATAAGGGGCTAGAAGATGCTCCATATCATAGCCATTTTGGCATCTCTCAAGCTTTTTGACACCTTCAATAAAGTTGTCCATAAACCTCTCGTAATTGCCATTGCTTATTTTGGAAACCCTTAGCCTAGTTTAAAGACTAGTCATAGTCACATCATCTTGGGGGACACTTCAAATCTAATATTTCCAATATGAACTCTATCCTCTCTCCAAGAGTTGTAAAACTTCATAGTTATATCATCATTAAACCCTCACATTTTCATAAAGAAGGGTGTCATACCAACCTATTAAAAGAGCTTCCAAAGATCTACATTCTACCACAAAGGCACAAAAAATAATGACTCTAATATTTTCTTGGGACCCCCCATGGAATTACAATGGAAATGGTAGATGAAATAATTTTTAGCCTTCACGACACTTGCATTACTGGGTAAAAAGTTAGTAAGTAAAATAATAATACAGTTGTTGGCATAATTTGGCAAAAAAATAGTGGACTAGACCTCCACTAGTAGGACACTATCATCACACAACATCTATAAGGATCTGGTAAAAACATAGAAAAAAATTAGAGAGTGGCTAAATTTATGCTAGATTCTACCAATCCTCATCGAAAACCCACAATCCATGTGAGAATAGCCCCAACAAAAAATAATGATGGATAATGAAATCCAATTGTAGCCCAAACTCTGATTGAAATAGACTTAAGGAATAAGTCATGGCGTAATGAAGAGGAGATGCAAGGCTTATCTGTCATGATGAAAACTAGTCTCAAATCCTTAACTTCAATGGAGATGTGATATGTAGTCACATTGAACTAATGATACCCTCAAAAAGAATAGAATTGAAAAAATAATCAACATCAAGGGAGAAATAATTAAAAGCATAAGTCCATAAAGGACTTACCTTTTCATAATAAATAGAAATATCCCAAGACATAGGATACATTCCTATAAAATCCCTCATCAATGTCAAATAATGATGAGGACAATTCCAATCGATAAAAGTACATAAGGTGATGAAACAAACCAAGGCTGGCATCATCCCTCCAACATAGCAATCAACCTCCCCATTATAATTATTACACAGGTCACACCCTAAGCTAGACCCAAATAAGCATGCAAGGTAGAAAAGAAAGCTGACATCACCCAGTCCACATGGTTCTCCACCTTACTGCCACTTTTGGTACACCTCACTCTCTGAGCAGAGCCTGGTCAATTTTGACACGTCATCTAGTATATGTTGAGATTCAAATTTTAATTCACAAAGGGGCAGCCCTATCTTTTACAACACATCATCTAGAGGATGTTACAATCAAAATTCAAATTCAAAATGGAGTGGGATACCATCTACCCAACCCACATAGAAAAAAATCCCTCATTAAACAAGGAAACCAACATCATTATTGAAGATTAAAAGGATCCCAATCCATTTGGTCCTTAGCTAACCATTTCATAATATGATACGTGAGATATTCTCAAATCTCTAGAAGTGTCATTGGGGGAAGGAGATCCTCACATTGGAGATTGCATTAGGAGAATTGTTTCCTTCTCTATAGATATGGGATATAGAGACACCCACCATACAAGATAGCACACATTTTGAATCTTGAATAAGGCTATTGATATTCGAAAGGGGTTCAGTTAGGCCATTAAGGAAATCCATAATCAATTTAGAATCTCCCTCAATAATAACTCTATCAAAATCTAGATATTTTAGCCTCTTAATACCTCTCCAAGCAGCCACTGCTTCCATCTTTATGCTAGAATCATTACCAATACACTATGCATAGGAATCTATACACCTCCCATAGTGGTCTTTAATTAGACCACCAGTCGTAGCCATTCCAAGATTTCATTTAGAATATACATTAAAATTCAGTTTAAATAACCTATTCCTCTTGGGGGGCTCTGGTGAATAAATTTCCTCATTAATATATTGTTCAATCTGATCTTAGTTAGGTATAGGTTGAGCCCCCACAACTTTTTAATTATGTTTTCTTTATAATTAGGCATAGTTTTTGAAAAGCCAAAAGTTATTGAGCTTAGATTCTCAAACCAATTACTACTTCATGTCATGAAATACTTCACCACTGCTTCTCTTCTTTTCCTTGAAGATTCTATTATTTTATTCCTTCCACAAGTGCCAAAAAACCAATGGAGGAACATGTTTCAAAAGTTCCTTAATTGCAGGATGAGAAAAAGGAGAGAAACTCCACTAACTCACAAGGTAGTTTAGGTTACTAGGAAACCTCCAATCTAAAATGAGATTTTGTAGGGTGAAGGACTAGACTTCCCAACCAAAGGGACAATGAACAAGTAGATGACTAATATAATCTTCAACAAAAAGAAAAAGAATACAACTATTCACAAATTGGAATCCCTTTTTATTAAGAACATCAATGGTTAGGATTCTACCATGTAATCTAGCCCACCAAAAAATATTGACTTTTGGAAATAGTTTAGAATTCTAGATATTGGACCAACTAAAATTTTGATCCACAACTGGGGTGCCCACCAAAAGGTTGTAAGTTGATTTAATCAAAAAAGACCTAGAGAGGTTTTCGCACCAAATCTATTCATCAACACTACCATAAATAGAAATGCATTAATCTCCTAGGATGGAATTGACGGAGTTGAAGCTAGTTGAATAGGGTAACAAATTGCTACCCCTACTCACTCTAAGATCACAAACACCTTTTTCAAAGTTTCTCCATCTAGGTGTGTCCCTAGATGAATTGATATACCCATAGACAAAAGTACCATAGAGTGTTAGGAGGTCTTGTTTGATGGTAGATAGATCAGCCACTGAGGATGTGTTTTTGTATATTTCATGGTATCTTCCAATACTATAATTTTATGATAACACAAAATTGATGACATTAGTTTGATCCTTTTCTTCCATAATTATAATGTTGTTTACAATCCATGATACCTTTTATCGTAATCCTTTTGATTCCATGTTCATGTGATATGATCTTTATTAAATTACATAGATCCAATAATTAGATATTATGCTCCTCATCATCTCCACATCCTATGATTTAATTACCTTATCATTTTTACATATTATGATCCATATTGTATCTCCTTGTTTATGAATACATATATTATCACTTTATGCTTATCATCTTGTACTTTCTATGTTATAATGTTTGAATTCTATTATATCTTATGATATTTATCATGTTGTTTCTTATGATCACACATTTAAGTCCATTGGAATGGATTTATCATAGATATTTCATTAATATTTATATCACACTTATCTATTCTTACATGCTTATTTTTCTTGATTTCGTTATATACTCAATATACTTACATGATTCTCATATAGATACATTATGGAAATTCCTAATTTACATCTTACCTATATTGTGGGAAACACTATGTCATGATGATTATTTCTATTTATGATAAATTTCATGATGATATATCTTAACATGCTTATATTCTTGCATATTATCTAATTATTTGTCTTTCTACTATTATCATTGTCACTAACACTTTTAGCATGATTGATATGTTAGATGATGACTTGTTCTAGATAGTGACTCATCACCATATCTAAACAAAGCTTGATCATATTACACACTAGCATCATGTCAAGATTCATTTTATTTTTCACATCATGTGGAGATTGATCAAATTTCTACACCATAAATATTTTTATCACATTACCACATTACATAGATATTCATCATGTTGCATGCTTGCATCCTAAAGATACTTATCACATTTACTATATTGTGAGGATATCAATCATAATACCATATCATGTATAGTTTAATATTTCATTACCCTCACTATATAGATATTCACTACATTTCATGCTTGCATCACATGGAAACTTATCACATTAGAAAATTATGTGTATTTTTAATGAATGGACACATTATGTGAAGATGTATAACTTTACCACATTTCATGGATTACTATGTATGACATTCAATGCAAGAATTTTTTTTCTATCCCTTCTCTCCTCTTCTCATTTTTGTAGATATTTGAATAAAAGCCGGTAGTTCATGCTTACTTCAATTATGATATAGAAATGACTCATTACTAAATATTTTGTGGATTTTAGTGGAGCATTCATTCTAAGGAGAATCAAAGAACTATTTTATTCTTTCTCAAAGAGAATATATTTTTATGTTTAATGCTACTTAATAATGTCCATATACTTTGAAATGGACGCTTTTATGAGATTCACAAATTCATGTGAAAGTAGTGAAATATATTTATAAAGTTATTATATCTACGAAATTTCCCATTTAGTTTTGTGCCCATCTTAAAGGGAACAACATAATGCAATATTATATTACAGGTACCATAATCTTGTGCTAGATTTGGATAATTTTTAATTCCCTATCCATCTTATTTTACTCTTTTTTACTCCACTTCCCAGATATTTTCTATTTATTTATTATTATTGCACCCTCATTCATACTTGCATCCATACATTTAACCCCTATCACAAAATTATCATTTATACAGTAATATTTATTTTCTGAATGACTTGGGATTGCCCTATATGACAATATGATTTTGATTCTTTATTACCCTTTATAAAACCAAGTTTACTACAAATTAAATGTATTTAATTATTGTGACATACATGTATGTCACATAAACATATGTTAAGTAAAGTTGATAAACTCCTAAATAGTGTCTCAAGAAACTACCTCAACAAATTCTTATATCAAGAAGGTGAAGGTGAGTAGTTATTTAGGAACACATTCTATTAAATTTCTCTTTAATATCATAGATTAATTTTACACATTAGATCAAGTTCACATCACTTGGGATTGCATATACATGAATTGAGATTAAACCATAGAGAATTATTAGATTGTATGGATTTTGAAGAATTACAAAGATGACAATATTAATGTTTGGACAAGAGTGAATCTATTTAGAATAAATTCAACATCATTCTTCTATCAATTGTTTTTAGAGCTACATAACCTTATGCATCATTTTAATTTTATGTATTTATTGCAATTATTTTTCCAACTTATCTAGATTAATTACTTTACTTATTAATTACATTTATTTAATATCCCAAATAACTATTTGAAATTTTTACTTTCATTGCATTTTTATTTTATCTTTATAAAAAATAAAATACATAACGACAACTACACCAATCAAAAATATTAATAAAAGGATATATACTAATATGGACCCAAGAGTCAAGTGCAATATGTCTTTCAAATAAAAGAAAGTGTGCAATAAAAAAGGCTCATAAATAAAGATAGATTGAGTGGTATGTTATGCCTTTCACATAAGGCGAAGTGTTCAACTAAAAAAAATCATAAATAAAGATGGCTTGAGTGGTGTATTATTAGTTTCCTAGACACACATATAATCAACACACTTCTTGACTATAAAGATAGATACAGTTTAAGTTGATTTCTCACCAATATTAATATAATTTATAGAATCTAGGATGAACATATTAAATAATGAGATAGAATGTGATAGATCACATTTAATTTTGAATTTATAATAAATGAATTATAGTATGAGATAAGATATTAAAAAATTATATGGAGGAAGGGTGAGAGAATTGTTATGAACTAAAAACAAATGGAGGAATATATGGTAAGAATATGGTAATAAAAAGGTTAGAATCCATTATCATGGTGATCAAATATTATCTAATATTGAAACAAATTTAATTATTCTTGAAAGTTTAATCTTTTATTTTTAACTAGTGTATATAATTTTATAATTTGTATTATTGTTAGATTATTTAATGCAATATTAATGTAATTATTAATAGAAATTTTATTTTAGATTGTTAGTGCTTAAATGATCAAATTAAAGAATTTCCACAATAAAGGTTTAGGTTTGAATCTTTCAAAATGACAATTCTATATTATAATTCTTTACACAAAATATATCTTCTATATATAACTGAATTATGTTATCAATCTCTAATATATAATTCATTAATATATAAAATATAATAAATATTGAAACAAACCATTTAATCTATTCAGACTTATTTTTAAAATGTTTTTAATAAAGATTACAAAATTCTAAAATTATAATAAAATAACAATTAAATATTAAAAAAATTATTATTTTATTAAATTTAAATTTATTTTAAAAGCTAAATAATTTTTTAAAATATTATCATTATAAATTATAAATTATTAATTTATATATATGTATGTATGTATGTATACATATACATACATACATACATACATATATACATGTATATATGTATATGTATATGTATATATATATGTATGTGTATATGTATATATATATATATACATGTATACATATATATATACATATACATACATATATATACATACATGCATATATATACATGCATTAAATACATATATATATATATATATATATATATATATATATATATATATATATATATATATATATATATATACTTTACTTTACTTTACTTTAAAATAAAAAATATATTAAAAAATTTATAATACTATAATTTAAAAACATAAAAATATTATCATTATAAATTTTTATAAATATCCATGGATATATTTAAAATTAAATTCAAAATTTATTTTTTACAACAAAAAAAAAAAAATCAAACATTTATAAAAATCTGGTTGTGAAATAAGAAAAGTTATTAAGGAATTTATTTTATTATAAAATCTTTTATTATAATTTTTATATAACTTTGAGGGAAGAAAAATTGATGGTGGAATTATATATATATAACTATAACTATTTTATAGTTGTAAATTGTTTATACATAAAATATACATTATTATTATTTAAGATATATTTAGAGTTTATTATAGTATGGGATGGGTGCTTCATACGGAGCATCACCTAGATGTAAATGAGTCTTTGAGGACCATTCATTATCACAAGAGATGGGTTCTGTGACCCACTACTCATGAAACATGGATCAATTCCATGAGTTTGACTCCAAACTATATTGTTGAATCTTGATAGCAATATCACAACTACTAAAATGTTTGTATTTTGTTTAATATTATTTTATTTATTGATGTTGTATATATAAATATTTATTTTATTAGTTTAGAAAAGAAAAATATATAGTATTATTATCTTATAATTGTAAATTGTTTATACATAAGATATACATTATTATTTATGATATATCTAAATTTTATATTATAAATTAAAGTTACAACAACAATAAATTTAATTAGCAAAATACAAAAAAATTTATCTTATTTAATATTATTTAATAAATTTTTATATATAAATAATTAATTTATTATTTTGAAAAATAATTGTATTACAATTAATTTTAAAAATCTTTATTTAAAAATCCAAACACCACAACCAATCTAACATTTATAGAGTTTGATTTAAGTACGTTATTTACTTTCTGTCCAGCAGGTCAGTAGCTTTTACTACTTATACAGCCTATTTATACAGTGACTAGTTCAGGTGCTTGTGAGCAGTAGTATAATGTCTTGCGTCATGCCTCACAAGCGCCTTGAAATTAATAGAAAGGCATTCTAAATTACTCTCTGCCATTCTGACTTCCATCCCAGGCTACGGTGTATTTTAAGATATGTTAAAAATGTATTGACGAGCTCTCAGCGCATTTACAGCGCCCAGAAAAGTGATTTTTTTTAAAGAAAGTGTGCGCAAACGACCGTGATTAACTGCATACAACCGTGGTTACTAGTCTATTCTACGGGCGCCTGCAAACGACAGTCAAAATCGTTGAAATATACTGGGAAAAAACTCGACTGCAAATACCGTTCTAATCTGGCCGTTCTTGTAAATCCTAACCAGCAGACACGTTGTAAATTCATTATTAATGGAGATAAAATTGTTAAAAAGTCGTTTACAATCATAGTTGAGTAAGTGAAGTTGCTCCATCTGAAAACGAGAGGATGAGAGATATAATTCTTTTGATGAGCCCCGTTCGTTTTATCCTCTCATTAGATGCGGATTATGCTCAGATATAGGCTTTTAATATCTTTCAGGGATGTAAAATGATGAATATTGTTCTGATCTGTTATTATTTATTATGATAGCCACAGTTTAGCAGAAGATAAATACGGTTGACGGAAAACTGGTCTGTGTTAAGCTATTAGCCACAAATTAAGAACTAACATGGATTTAAAGACCGCGAAAGAAACCCCTACCGAATATTATCAGAGATTAAACAAAACGAATGAATTCAGGTCCTCTCAGTAAAATAAAGCAAACCTTTGTTCTAAAGATCAATCTCGCACCAGAAAGCACTACCGGAATTTTTTTATGGAAAGCAGTTACGTTTCAGAAAGTCCTGTTAAATAGGAGTAGAAATTAAAGAAATAAGGGATAGACTGTGGTACCTCTGGCTGAAAAATTTATAAAGCTTTCCTCGGCTGTAGAAGATGACAACGGCAACTTCTGCATCGCAGAGCACTGATAATTCGAAGGCCTTCTTGAGCAAACCGTTTCTGCGCTTACAAAAAGGTCACCTAGCGGTTTGTGGTGTTCTCTATCCTCTTTATCTCAATCTTTCCACGGCCCATGACTTTATGCTTACAAAGGAAGGTAGATCTAAACAATTGGAGAATTCCCTGAAAAACAAAAACAAAAAAACAACCGAAAGTTACGTGACTGAAACCCTTGCAAGAAGAAGAAGAAGAAGAAAAACTAAGTGATCAGAAGTTGTTTTGGTGATCTGCTAAATGGGATTAGGGTTGAGACTGTTGTCCATTTAAGTACCTATAAATCTAAGAAAAGTCGGCTAATGTGTGCCGCTGCTTCAAAGTTGGAACAAGTGCTGAAAGATGGAAGAGATTTTTCCAATGGGATTAGCAGTAAGCCATTTCGTAATATATTTCATTTTGAGAAAGTGAGAGCGCTCAGCTCTCTCCAGCAGTGATGATAGTGAGGATTTGACGTCTGAAGCCATCTGGCACTCTGAATGATTTTCTCACTTATTCCATTCCTAAAATCACTTCATTAACAACATATTACACCTCCATAATAAACTGTTCCATAGAAGTAATAAGCTTAGCCACAAATTAAGAGCTAACATGGATTTAAAGACCGCGAAAGAAACCCCTGCCGAATATTATCAGAGATTAAATAAAACGAATGAATTCAGGTCCTCTCAGTAAAATAAAGCAAACCTTTGTTCTAAAGATCAATCGCACACCAGAAAGCACTACCGGAATTTTTTTATGGAAAACAGTTACGTTTCAGAAAGTCCTGTTAAATAGGAGTAGAAATTAAAGAAATAAGGGATAGACTGTGGTACCTCTGGCTGAAAAATTTATAAAGCTTTCCTCGGCTGTAGAAGACGACAACGGCAACTTCTGCATCGCAGAGCACTGATAATTCGAAGGCCTTCTTGTGCAAACCGTTTCTGCGCTTACAAAAAGGTCACCTAGCGGTTTGTGGTGTTCTCTATCGTCTTTATCTCAATCTTTCCACGGCCCATGACTTTATGCTTACAAAGGAAGGTAGATCTAAACAATTGGAGAATTCCCTGAAAAACAAAAACAAAAAAACAACTGAAAGTTACGTGACTGAAACCCTTGCAATTAGAAGAAGAAGAAGAAAAACTAAGTGATCAGAAGTTGTCTTGGTGATCTGCTAAATGGGATTAGGGTGGGGACTGTTGTCCATGTAAGTACCTATAAATCTAAGAAACTCGGCTAATGTGGGTGCCGCTGCTTGAAAGTGAGAACAAGTGCTGAAAGATGGAAGAAATTTTTCAAATGGGATTAGCAGAAAGCCTTTCGTGGTCTTGGTGGTTGTTTTTTTGTAGGTCTATCAATATACGTCTCCTAACAGATCATAAACCCTGCCCAATCATAATGATGAGTGATGATAATTTAGCAGTAAATTCTGCAACCACGGACGGACAGACACAGCAGACGTACTGAGCAAACAAGGAATGGAGGAAAAGAAGAACAAAGCTACATGGACGATAACTTTGCAGAAATGAGGGAAATGGATGGAGATTAGGTATTTGAAGGCGTCGTCTTACAGTATGAACGAATAGGGTATTTGGTGGCGACTCGCGTGCTGCACAACAAGGACCTATCTGATACCCTCTGAATGCGACTCCCATGTGAACTCTGACTCCACATACGTTTCTAGCAAAATTAGAAAACCGCATTCGTTACATAGCATTTATGTCGATTCCTCATTTTAAATATCCTCTTTTAAAATCCCATTCTCCTCTCATTTCATAACATCCCCCTATTCCATCACCCATGTCTCCCCCAAATTGAAAGTGAAAAAAGGTTAAAAGGATATATAAAACATTTTTTTTTTTCATATTTTTGATTTTTAAGTTTTACAATGTTTTTTCTTTTCTTTTTTTTAATTTATTCTATAGTGAAGGAATCAATTGAAGCACTCGTCCATTAATAGAATGATATATAATTAAAATTTCAGAAATATTAATTTAAAAAATATATAGAAAAATAGATGACCAAATAAATTTTGAGTATTCTATTAAAATTATTTTTGGAAAATAAACTATAATCCAAATAAATATTTACAAATTTTTGAGGCATCCTATCCAAAGAAAAACACAACTTCATTTCAAATGTGAAACATGGATCAATTGCATGAAGGGACCCCTCTTCTCACCTTCCTAAAGAGATGGTCCTCCCCAATCTATTGAAATCCTTTCCTAATGGCATCTTTAGATTCCACATGTAACGTTTCTGCTTCTAACTTCCTCCCTATAGGTTTGACTAAGGAACAACAATTTGGTATTTTCTTCTTTTCTTATTGAGCTATGGTAAGAAACATGGAGGAGGCCAAATGATCATCAATTTCTTCTAGTTCTTTCAAAAAATTGTTATCTAAACCATTACCCTCGCTCTTATTTGGGTTGTCAAAACCTAAAATTAGAGTAGCCTAATTCACCATCTAGTTCACAAATCAATCTCACCTAATCACCTAGAGTCTTTTTCTTTATATATGTTGAAGAAGAGGGATGGCTCATTGAAAAAATACCTGTAATTTATCTAAATAAAATTTCCATCAAAGGAATAATATTTAAACCCATTTATATAATTACATAGTGAAGGAGCCATTTTTTTTTTTGAAAATAATTCTCTACAACATTGTATCCCAATTTCTACATAAAATATAACTAAAGGGAGTCCTTAATAATTAATATATTGTATCTAAACACCTCGAGGAATTTGGATTTCAATGGAGTGGAAAATTGGCTTTGAGACATCTACCATGATAAAAACCCTTACAAATATGTTATAAAGACTAATCTATTCCTTGTCATTTTTTTGGTAAAATTGTCAACCTTTTCAATCAAAAGTAAGTTAGGATGATATGATACTAATGAAAGACTATACAACCAAAAACACATTAGAACCTGAATTATTAGAGCCTCATGAGGATTAAAAAAGTGTGTCCATGGACACACAAAGATGCCAATGTTTCAAAAAACCTAGACACCATTGCTCCACACCAAAGTACAATCTTTTGGGGATTAAAAATTTGTTAAGAAGAAACCTCTCTCCAAAATGGATAGTGAAAGATATGAGCTATTTTTCAGGTACAATGCATCCATGGAGAAAAATCTTAACTAAACTTTTCTTCCTCACATAGAAAAACATCAACCGCCTACAAACTAAATCTTCTTCTATCCAATTTTAAAAAAATCAGAAAATAGAAATTCAAGTGATTCATCTAGTAGTTGTAATGAAAGATCCTATAGTGATAAATGAAAATCAATTTGATTAGGTTCCTTGGATAGATTTGATTGATCGAAGATAGAATCAAGTAACCAAAGACATAGTAATTTCATCATTTTGGAGATAAAATACCTATCTTTTCCTAACATGGTGGTGAAACATGCTCTTGCTAAAGCACAATGGGGGATAAAGGAGCTTTAGAAGAAAATTTTATTGTTTATAGAAATCATCACAATAATAGTAGGGGTTTAAGGAATTTTTGTATTCATTACAAACCTTATCAACTAATTGAGCCTCCTCCAATTGAAATTTTACCATTTTTGAATCTGTTTCAGTGGATTTAGAAAGAATTTGTACAAGGAAATAACACCATAGTTAATCTCATTTTCTTATTGTTTATGCTTAAATCTTTTATGGAATTTCAAAACCAACCCTTTACCCTCTATAATTACTAAGACAAAATAGTTACTAAAAATATTTATAAATTTCTTTGGGCACTACACCCTTTTCAGTTTTCCTATATCTATTTATTGGTTTCCTCATCACTTCCTCCTTCTAATCATTTTTACATTTAATAGTATTTTTATTTTCTTTAGCAATATTATTAAGAACTTATTTCCATTTATATATTTATTTTTATAGATTTTTATAAATACAAAATATAAAAAATTTCCAAAAAAATCACTAATAATCTCAAAAAATTTATATACTACATATTTGAAAACCTATTTCCATTTCCAAATTAAAAAGCATGTACAATTATCTACATCCTCTACAAATATTTGTACTCTTTATGAAATAAAAACTCACTAAAATATAGACTATCTTCTTTCTTTAAATATTAATTTAAATTAAGTTAAAATTTTGGATTATTAGATCATGTTTATAGTGTTATTAATCCAAAATTTGGTTAAATATTTTCACTATTAGAGACTAGAAAGTTCCTCCCCACAAAAAGAGGTTTCCTTTAAAAAACACAAAAAAGACATCTTTCAACTCATGGCGACGATGTTAATTTACAAGGGGAAGGTAAAGATTAAATGTTGACAAAACTACTTTCCTGATGTGTTGGGCTCAACTATATGGAGGACCACAAAAATAATATCTTTGATGTCATTATCACAATTTTTTTTGGACTATTTTCATACTTATAATAAGAAATATTGTTAGACTTAGGGAGTACCACTCTTAGATTGCGTTGAAGTTAGAAATTTAAGATAATTTGCGGAATGTAACCTTACTTTGGTGAGTACTTTATATTATATAATCGCAATAAGTATTTAGGTTGCACATTGTATGCATAATTAATTAAATTTTTGTTGAGTGGCTTATTTTCAAATAATTGCAATATGTACTTAGGTCGTACATTACAGGACCATTAATCTAATATTTGTTGAGTAGGTATTTGGGTCATACATTGTATTGAGCATTAATTTTTTTTTTGAATGATTTATATAATATAAAAAAATTGTATATTGCATTGTATAAGAAGCAATAAGATTTATGAAATGAATATTTTTAAATTTTTGTTTAGTTTTATATTTATTTTGAAATAATGTTTTAAGGTAATTATATATTGATAATGATATAATTTTATGTGAAGTTGGATTTTATCGATTTTTATATATCTTTTATTACAAATCAAAAGTCAAATCATCATTGCATTTTGTAAGTAGGAAGATCAAACATTTTTGTAATTTGTAAATTTTATGTAAATTATGATTGGAGTTTGAAGTTTGATTGCAAGCTAGAAGTTATCATTTAGGTAACTTGCAACATATTTGTAAAATACAAATTGAGTTTGAACTTTGAAATAAACATGAAAATCCAATTTGGAACCTAAAGTGTATTAGAATAATGAAACACTCATTTTGAAGATTTTAACATCTAGGGATCAAAATTTTGAAAGTGTTGAACATTAGCAATTATAAAAATGTCATAATTAAACCTTGATTATTTTTAAAAAAAAATTAATTGTGTAAAATTGACTTTATACTCTAGAAATACCTTTTGAGGGATTAAAATTAGTTTTTTATAATTGTTGGCATTATTTTACATGAATTTAATGCTTCATTATTATTAAATACAAGATACATATATAAAAAGAGAACGGGGATTGAAAAAGCAACAGAGGAAACATAAGCATGTTGGTTTAGTTGAGATGCATAGATACATAATAGAGTTTTTAATAGCTAAGGATATCTTCAGATGGTTAAGGACGCTTTTGAAGTGCATGTACAAGTCTTATGTCATGCATCTACTCATCAAAATTTAAATGATCTATAATAGATTAATAGAATATGAAAAGAAAAGTCAAAGTGACCCTTCACATTTTAAACTTATTTGTCATTTAGTGGTTTTGAAGGGAATGAACTTTGTTCTCCCCATTCAAATGTGCCTATTTATATCTATTTAAAACTCTTTGTAAAGGATTGTGAACATTAGAAACCACGAAGAATTAATTTTGAATACAATATACCAAACTTTACTCATTTTTTTTCTAGGTTTATATGTTTTCAAACACTAAATTTAGTTACTTTTCGTATAATTATATAAACTTTTATTTACTAAATGTTGATAGATTCAATATGTGTTTACAACATTGATGCTTTGCTAATTGTGTGGTATTTTTCCATTCTTTTAGAAATTTGATAACAATCATTTTCCTAAATTTTCTTATAAGGATTGGACTCCATGACCATACGGGTTTGCACTTAAAAAGAAATAAAATAACTTTAAAGCACTAATACAAGTTTAAATCATGTAAATTTAAGTAATGCAACCCTAAGGGGTCATAGTCCCTCATGGACTAAGATGAATGGTGTCATTAGAAAATATAATCAAATTTCCATTAGTACACCAGGTGAACTGGGAAGGGAAACTAATTTATTTATTGATCTCTCATTCTCCCATTGATCAAATTTAGAATATACCTACACACTCAATTGGTTATTTTTTTAGAACCAAACTTAATCTCAGTCCTTATCTATGAGCTTGCCATGACCCAATTATCAGCTACGTTGAGGATTGGCCAACACTTAAGTAGAGTAATTACTGCTTCACTTCTTCTCTATGGGCTCTATGATACCTAGGGAGGGTAATCCCATATATACTAATAATATTTCATGCTCAGTTAAGAGTACTTCTTCACATAGATGCACAATTCCATGAAAATCACCTTTTCAAAAGCTCGACAAACCTTCAATAGAAGTGTTGTTTATTTCAAGGAGTACATCTTCATACTTAGAGTTGAGACATTGTAATTTAAAGTATTTTTAATCATTCTTCATCTTGAATCCTAGGCCCAATTCAATACTGGCTTAACTAACCATAAGATAAACTAACAAGATAATCATTGCTTTATCTAAGGTAGAAAATAAGTTATAATTGGTAATCAATTGGTAATACAATTTTGATTGAAGCTCAAAAATTAGTGGACCATTAGAGTATCACTTTGTAACATCTAACTCACTATGTTTACAAAATATAAATTCCTTACTAAATCCTATATTCTTTTCTCATAAACTAATGAGCTCATTTTAGCATTTAATCAATTCATTGAACTGAAGCATAAAACAAATTCATACATTTAGTGCAAATGACAAAAGACAAATGAAAATGTCATTAATAATCTTCATTCATAACTTGGAAGAAAATACATAGGAGAGCAATTTTCTGAAACTAAAATTCTTCTTCATTTCTAGTATTTCTTTGTAAAACATATTTAAGATTCATACATAGTATAACTTTCATCTTAGAATTGCTTCTGATATATCTACTAGAGTATATATTTACATTCTATTATGCTATTAGAGCTTAGTATCTACTATGACCGTGTCTAGACTCAAAATTTTGAACTCTCCCTCTTTTCAGCCATGAAATCCCCTTTATATAAATAGGGGAGCAACAAGAATTCAACCATGAAGTCAGTGGGTATCTATTGGGCATATCTTATGCCACCCATGAGATACCATGATGCCATGCTTATGGATCTGTGCAAGCATTCAGATGCTAATACTATTACCTTTCATCTTCCGACCGAGGAAATGACTATCACTCTCGAGGACATACACCACATTCTCTGAGTTTCCATTCGGGGAGAGCAGGTTTATTTCCAGGGGAATCGATCATTCCAGGAGAAGAAGAGATATATGTAGTATTGTTTTGGTGGACTTGTACATGATGAGAGGGTGAGAGCATGGATCGAGCTTCCCATGCTATTGTATTCATGATCTATTGTGGTAAGATGGATTATGATGCACACAGTGGCATTGGTTCTCAATCTAGGTGGATGAGAGATAGACTTGGATGGAGGACTGGTACACTTGTTATGAGGAATGTATGAGTAGAGGAAAATCTATGCTTGGGGCCACTGCATTTTAGCACACTTGTATGATGATCTTGGTCAGTTTTTATTTTGAGTGATTGACAATATGGTCCATTGTACGTTTCTACAGGTGTTGTGCCTTGAGCATATCACATGTACCAAGCCTATCAAATTCCCTTGTGCTATAGCTATAGGATATCCACGAGCATTTGGATATCCTTTGCAATGCTTGTGGCAATATGGGGATTTACACTTTTGGAGGGTGAGATTTGACCAGATGGAGGAGGATGAAATCCTATGGATACCTTATCTACTCATTGTACAGTGGCTAGATCCCATAGGATAGTTACAGGGGATGCAAATGGATAGGTATCTAGCAGGGAGGCATGACTATGTTGTATGAACTTTCTATTATGGGAGGGTCATGCTAAAGTTTGGAAAAGTCTAGACACCATAGAGGGCATTCCCCTTCATTAGAAAATTAGTGCGAAGTGCTCGAAGACTAGGTGATACTACTCAGTTGACTATAGATCATGTTCATGAGAGTGATTCCAATGATTCAAATCATGACCAACCACCAGCATCTGACACTGATGACATCTGTAGCACAAATGAGCATGAGGAGTGGTGGCCATATACACAACAAGCTCCTATGTTACCCATGGAATTCCCTATAGGTGATGTAGGACTAGCACCAGATGAGGGGGATGAGCCAGAGGAGATAGAAAAGGAGGTATGGAATAGGCCAACAAATATGTTTACTAATGTGATTGATGAGGAGTAATAGTCCGAGGATGATCCTAATTATGAGGACCATGATGGAGGAGAGGATGAGGAGGAGGATTATGAGGAGAATTATTATCTCGAGGAGAGGCTACCCTTGAGCGAGGGTGATAAGGTAGCTATTGAGGATCAGTACGAGCATGGAGAGTCCTCCAATACTTACAGGACCAGATCACGGGTAGTAGCTATATTAGACATTAACACCCAGAGTCAGAGAGAGGATGAGGTTGACATTCCTCAGGCATTTGGAGACATAGGTGATGATATTTGATATTACACATGTCCTTTAGTGATTTATGCTTTATATTATATATATATATATATATATATCATGATGATATGTTACTGATTGTGTACATTATCTATCTTACAAGAGCGATGAGAGATTAGCGAGAGTTCTATCATCAAGATACCACAGAGATAGTGCCTGCATCCATCGATGAGGAGGAGAAGGATCCTAACTACGTGCCCCCATCAATTGTGGAGGAGGAGCCAGAGTCACTCAGACCATTCGTGAGGTTATGGGCAACATACGTGAGTGTGAGGAGGTGACACAGTCAGACTAAGAGTGCACTATAGTCCACATAGTCATCGTAGAGGTAGAGAGACTACATGTAGAGCTGGCACAAACATGAGTGGAGAGGGATCAGATGGAAGAGGAGTGGTTTGTTGTTGTTTGTTGAGTACAGGGTTTGGAGTGTGCACTTATACTTTGTAGTTTGCAATCACAGTCATAAATGATCATCTCATGATGTTCGGGGACTAGATCATGAGCCCCAGATCCCAAGGGGTCTAGCTCTCACATACCACTATGACTTTGTGTATGATATTGAGATGTATATAAAACTTTGATATATATATAGACATGCACATTTGGTGTTTTTATGATGTATCTCTTTATGTCAATGTTTAAATGCAATATGATTAATTAAATGACTTATGGTGAAAGTATTTAATTAATGTCAACATGATTTAACAAGATTGATGTGATCTAGTGTAAAACATATTTCAGTTTTAGTGTAGATATAGCATTATTAATTACAAAAGAATTTATGTTAAATTAAATACACTGATAAGGATCTAACTTAACATAACAAGAAGGTGAATAGTATGAAGCCTAAAAAAATTATAAAATGAACTTAAATAATTATGTTAGTGTTCAAGACAAACACAAAATTATTTGTCAAGAATGAAGCAATGTGAAATTTATTTAGAATAACATTAAATAACTTTAAACATCACTGCTTTATCAATCATACTAATCAAAAGGGGTTAGAGATAATATATCAACCCAAATGTGTGGAATTAATAGGTTCCTTAAGGGGTGTTCCATCAAGTTACATTAAGAGATAAGCACCAGATCCGTAATTGGTATCAACTATGTAAGGTACCAACCAATTAGGGCTGAACTTGTCTTTATCTTCATTATCACCACTAGTATTGCATTGATTTTCAATAAGAACAAAATCTTCCTTACAAAATGACTAAGGGATGACATGAATGTTGTGTTTGCATTGTAATTGTTTGATGTGAGGTTGGAGATGTTCAAGAGTGTTAATACATTGTTTGTCGAGCATCTCGAGTTGATGTAATCGTTTATCTTTATAAGTGTCATCATCAATAAGATCTTGGAGAGCAACTCGCAAAGTAGGAATTTCTAAGTCCAAGGGCATAATTGCATTAGTTCCATAAATAAGGTTATAAGGGGTATTTCCTATGGATGATTGTACATTAGTTCTATAACCCCAAAGCACATAAGATAGTTGTGTATGCTAGTCTTTATGATGCTTGGTGACAGTTTTCTTAAGCTTTTGTTCAAGAAGCTTAATAGTATTTTTAGCTTTTCCATTGGATTGTGGATAATACGATGTTGAAAAGCAATATTGAATGTGGAATGTTTCAAGAAATTTTTGAACTTCATTATTCTTAAATGGAGTTCCATTGTTAGAAATAATTGTGAAAGGGAGCCCAAAATGAGCCATTATGTAGTCTAAAATGAAATGACAAATGGCTTCATCAGTTGTAGAATGGAAGGGAATAGCTTCCACTTATTTCATGAAATAGTTTGTTGTGATTATGATAAATGTATGTCCAGTAGAAGAAGGTGGTGAAATTTTTCCAATAAGATCCAACCTCCATACTGAAAATGGCCAAATGGGAACATTGGCATGGAGATCAGTAGTAGGAGCTTGGATCAAATTTCTATGTTCTTGGTATTTGTGACATCATTTAACATAGGTGAAGCAGTCCTTCTCTATATGTATCCAATAATAACCCATATGAATAAATTTTTTCACTAACAAACGACCTCCAAAATGACGTCCATAGGCACCAACATGAGCCTGTTCAAGCACTAAAGGGATTTCAAAATCTTTAAGACATCGTAGTAGGAAACCATTAAAAGATCTTCTATACAATGCATTTGCAAGGATCACATATTTAGATGTGATTTTACGTAAAAAAATTTGAGTATTCGTTGTGGTAGGTTTGGGAATGGTACCATCTTTCAAGTAGTTGTATATTGTATTGTACCATTCACACGAGGCATCTTGAGTTATCACCAAAATGTCTTCTAACAAAGTATTGATCGAAGGTTTCATGATGGGATGGATAACAAAGGTGAAGGTTGTGGAAGGATTGTGTAGGGATATAAGAGAAATTGCACTCGCCATTGCATCCACATGTCGATTATCTTTGCATGGGATGTTTTTTTTATTAGACTGGCAGAACTGCAGCACCTAATTCTATAAACTGCAGTGTGCCTGTAAACTTCTTTTAACGGATCAACGGCTACTGCACGACATGCCCTTGGTACCACAGGGGTTGGGGAGACTAGACTCGTGGACTAACCTCCCGCATCAGAAAGATTTAGCTAATCGAAATAGCCCTAAACTCTATCTTTGCATGGGATGTTATCAATGGTGAATGATTCAATTTTTTTTAATAATTTCATTATATGATCCTTGTATTTTTCTAATTTTTCATGTTTAGTTTGATATGTACCATTGATTTGTTTGATGACCAATTGTGAATTGCCAAAGATCTTGATATGTTTAGCATTTATTGATAAAGCAGCTTGCAAACCTATTATCAATGCCTCATACTCAGCTGTATTATTTGTGTATAGGAAATTTAATTGATAGGATAAGGGAATAGGTTTGTTGTTAGGTGGAATTATTACCACTCCAGCACTAGAACCTATTCTACACTTAGATCCATCTAAAAATAACTACCATAGTTTAATGTCAGTGGTTAAGACATGATCATCAGGAAAGGAATCATGAGTAGGTAAAGCAAAAGGAGTGTCAGCTAAGTGACCGGTTAAGGCTTGGCCTTTGATTGCTTTCAGTGAAACAAATTTAAGGTCAAACTCAGTTAAGAACATCACCCACTTAGCTAAGCATCTAGAGAGATATGTTTTGTTGAAAAGATACTTAAGAGGATCAAATTTTGTGATAACTTGTATTTCAACATTTAGTAAATAATGTTATAACTTTCTAGTAGTGAATACAAGATCAAAACATTTTTTTTCAATTGGCGAATATCGTGTTTCATAATCAATTAAGGTTTGGCTAATGTAATAAACAGGGTGTTCTTTACCATGATCATCGTGTTGAGCCAACAATGTTGTAAGAGCATGGGAAGATGCGGCAATGTACAAGATAAATGATCTGTTTCGCACAACATGTTGTAAAATAGGTGGAGTGGCTACGTATTCCTTTAGACTCTCAAAATCCTATTTATAATCCTCATCCCAAACAAAAGGTACACCCTTTTTAAGGAGATGTGTGAAAGGTAATGTGTGATCGGCTAAAGATGCAACAAAATGATAGATAGCTTGAATTCAACCTTGTAACGTGCACAACTAAGAAATATTCCTAGAAGGTGGCATGTTAACGATTGCATCAATTTTATTTGTGTCCACCTTAGTGCCTCTGTGAGATAAGACAAACCCTAAAATTTTATCACTATCTACACCAAAGACACACTTTTTTGGATTCAATTGCATATTGTATTTTCATATTGGTTCAAAGATTTTGTGAAGGACATTTACATTGTCTTGTCATGTTAATGATTTAGTGAGGATATCATCAACATAATCTTCCAAAATTTTGTGAATGTAATCATGAAATATTAATTACATTGCACGTTGATAAGTTGCACCAACATTCTTTAGACCGAAGGGCATCACAACCCAACAAAATGTTCCCCAAATAGTTGTAAAGGAAATTTTGTATTGATCTTGAGGGTTAATAAGGATTTGATTATAGCCAAAAATCAATCCATGAATGACAAAAAAGCATGTATAACAGTCGAATCCATGATCATGTCTATATTAGGAAGTAGAAAATCATCTTTTAAAGAGGCTTTATTCAAGTCTTGAAAATCCATGCATATCCTAATATGATTATTGGGTTTTGCAACTATGACAATGTTTGAGATCCAAGGAGAATAGTCAATAGGTTTAATAAATCCTGCATCAAGGAGTTTTTTGAGCTCCTCTTTAACATTCAATGCTATGTTAGGATGCATTTTTCTAATATTTTCATGAATGGGTTTAGCCTTTTCAACAAGGACAATGTTATGCATCACAATTTTTGGGTCAATTCCTGGCATATCATAATATTTCCAAGCAAAAAATTTAGGAAAATCATGAAGTAAAGCGGTAGTGTCTTCTTGTTCTTAATGATCAAGGAACTTCACAATTCTAATAATTTAATCATTATCATGAATGTCCATTGTAACATCAATTGTATCTCCTAAGGGGAGTGCATTGGATTTAGGACTTTCAGATTCATAAGCTCTTTAGTAATATCACTTTCTATTTTCTTGGTAACAATCATGGCATGAGGAATTTTTTTCATGGAAGTAAGCAAGGACACATTATCATAAACACCTAACATTCATTTCAAAGTCTCATCACTATCGACATACATGCATGAATGTGGTAGGGTTATATCGAGCAATTTAGGATGTTTGATTGTGAGTTTGTGTTGTGGTTGACATATTATAGCATTAATGTTCAAAGATGGTCATTGAGTAGCTTTGGTCATTTTAGAAAACGAATATCCCAATATAGTTTTTTTTTCTTGCATATTACAACATCAAAGAGATCTCTCTTCACAATATACTTTTTCTTATTAATCCATTTTTATTGCCACGTCGTCATTCATGGGTTATCACCATTTACTATCTAGCTTGGATCACTTCAAATAACATTATATATTACCCATCTTGGCTTATTTTGAATAGTCATCATCACTCTTACTAGAAATTCATATGAAAACATGACTAAGGTGAAGGGGCCTCACACCTCTAGATTTCTTGAATAATAAAACTATCCCTCAACTTCTAATTAGTTCCAATTAACCATCAATAAATCACCCATACTGTGGTTCAATTTTCAATGCAACAGGTTTAGATACTATGATGCAACCCAAGCATAGAAGACTCAAGGCCTGAGCGTTGAACTCGAGTGCTCTAATACCAAAATGTAAGATCCAAAATTTTCACTTACTAATTATAACCCATAATTGCCAAATTAATTTAATAGCATAAAATTATCATAAAAAGGTGCAAAATAGGAGGAATGATTAAATTACTTTCATCACTATATGCAATGGAATAACATGCATCAATAAATCAAGGTATATTAAAACAAGTTCTTGCCTTCATTAGATTTAGTGATGTAGGCTTACACATGAACTATCATCTTAGCTATATATGTAAATGCAAATATTGTAATGTAAATTAAGGAAATGGAAAAATCATAAATGCATCCACAAAGAAACCATAACACAAATATTTTCATGAGTGGAAAACCCTCTTAGGGATGAAAAACCACTTGTAAAAGTGTCTTACTAGCTTAATGAAATGCCTCACTGGTAGAGCCTTCTTGGCTACAAAGTCTCAATAGTTACATGATGTTGGATGGGAAATGATCATACTGTCTCATTAACATGACCATTCATTACATATTTGTATATTGCAAGGAACATATTGAAGTTCTTTTACAAGTCACATAATTCTACAAGTAACATTTTAAAGTTTCACCAATGCATCATCCTTATTTATGAAATTAAGGTAATGCCAACATTGTCATGAATCACTCCCAAGTATATGCAAATAAGACAATTCTACTTCCAATGACCTCTCAAATATCACACAAGTATACTAAAAACAATAAATTAATCACATAAAGCTTTATAAAAGTCATCCTAGCATTGATAAACACACACATGCGTATGCAATTATA
>VDFB02367646.1:0-13324 GCA_007258455.2 Sequoia sempervirens
TATGGAAGAAGCCACTCCGTGCTATATATCCAAGAGATCCCAAAAACAATATCATATCCAAAATATATCTTTACAATAATGTTCACCTTCTTTATATACATGCCTTTCTAATAACATAACAGAGTGGTAAACCACTAAACCCATGTATGCATCCTAATTACCTAATATGATTAATTACTCAACATAACTAACTTAAGGGGTGTGTGCCACATGGTGGTATTTCCATCCACTTAAATACATTATAATATCATATCCCTAGGTATAGCACACTAGAGTTGTAAGTCTAGATCTAAGTCAAGGTGAGTGAGGTTGTGGTTTCAACTTGTAGAATTGTCAAGTCTAGGGATGGGACTCATAGTTCTTGTGGACTTTTGAGTTTGTGGACATTCATTAATCTGAATCTAGGACTCAACAATTCTGCTTGTTTGTAAAGGTAGATTTTTTTTAATTAAGAAAAGAACACTAAAATGAAAAACAAACCTAAACTAAAAGGTCACTAAGACATTAAACACCCTCATGAACATGTCAACCATTTTTTGACTTTCCCATTGCATTCATTTTCCTCACTCTTATCTTTTCATTCTTTCTTCAAAAGAGCTGATTTTCTTATGCAAGAGTTGGATAGAGGGATTGATGGTTGTTTTGGGTAGAGGAGCTAGTATAGAGTTGGATTTGAGATGTACACATATTTTTAACTTTCTACTTCAAGGATCAAGTCAAGGTAAATGCCAAATGGAACAATTTTTCCCCTCTTTCTTTCTTTCATTCTTTTTTTCCTTCATTTGTCATGTTTTCTATTTTTATTTTATAGATTCAAAATTCAAAACCCCAAAAAGAAGAAAGATAAAATCCTAGGTTTTTATCTTCCTTTAGTTCTTTTGGATTTTTGTTGTATTTTCCTTGGATCATTTCCTTGAATTTTCCTTGGAAGTTTTCTTAGTCTTTAGAATCCAGATTCAAGTTATCTTTACCTATGTATTTATTTGTAGTTACTACAAGACTCATATATTTATTTGTAGTTACTACAAGACTCATATCTTGACCCTTGTACTAGTCCTAAAATTCATTGAGTTACAAAATGTAATAAACACCCCAATTCTTTTTTGAAAATATTCAACTGAAATTAAGTTGCAATGCAATTCCTTATCACTTTCTAATCACCTAGTTCTCCAGATGGGCAAGGTGAGAGCATATGATGTATAGGACCACACCCAATTATTTAAAAGCAGTAAATGAGTAATCTAATCAATTGAAGCACACAAGGTGGAAAATCCAACCAAACTTTGCTTCTTTAGTGGAGTGCTATGCAAGAACTGAAAGGAAAACACTTCAACACTTATTCAACAGAGTGTATGGTTACAATAATCACATGCACTTCACGCCTATTCAGTGGAGAGCAATTACAAAGCATAGACACTTCTCGTTTATTCAACGGAGTGCAACTACAAAGTAGAGGCACCTCTCGCTTATTTTGTGGAGTGCAATTACAAAGTACAAGCACTTCATGGTTGTTCAGTTCAGTGTAATAACAAAACACAAGCACTTCCACTTGTTCAGTGGTGAGTGTGATTACAAAAAGATGCAAAGTTGAGACCATTGGCAGTACTATCATCTAAGGTATTACAAGATTATATCAAATGCATTACAAACATCCTATATAAAGATTAACTGCTGATATGTAGGCATAAAGTGCTGATCATAAATAAAGTCTATTACAACATACAATGTAATGATCTACCTTGATTTGAGAACAATTTTTTTCGATTCTACCAGTTAAACAACTCAGGCATTTTGTCAAACAGTTAATAGTTAACTCCGGATCATCCTGTCCATTGGCTACCCAAATCGTTTCGCATGATTTACAATGCCGTACTAGATCTTCTGACCCGTTCCCCATAAATTTCGGCAGCTTTTGCCTCTAGGCTGGCAGAGTCATCATCCTTCCCCGATGCCCTCCTTGTGTGTTGGATCTGATTGGATTGGTTCTCCCACTACGTCCTGGTGCGTCACTTGCACTCTCGGCCATGTACGAGTCTCTCCCACGTCTTCTGTCAGCGTTCTCGACACCTCGAGTCTCCCTGGGGTTCATTCCGGTACTCCCTCTACCCTAGGGTCTTAGGCTCAGATCTTCTAGTCCTCAGCCCTTTGTCGTCGTCTGATATGGAGAACTCCCGAATGTGTCGGATGCTACTGTCGAATTCTTCACTTAATTCATTTTCATTCCCATAAATTCTGTATCTTTCTTCATACGGTGTACTGAAGGGTCCTTCATCCCTTTCCTCGACTAGACTTTGGTGTGCTCTTATGATAGATCGATCTATTCCTTCTAGGCTCTGGTGTGCTCTTGTAATGGATTGATATATTTTAGTTATATCTTCATGGATTTCTCTATCAATTTCCTTTAGCCTTCGTCGTCTATTTTCTTGCTCCTATAGCTTGAGTGATTGTTGAACCTTCTCTTCCCGAGTTTCATGCCTGATTAGTACTCGGTTCTTATCTTTGTTAGGCCGTACGGGCATTAAAGGTTGGTTACGCGATCATTGGTTGTTGGGAGTACATCTTCGGCTGGTATCTCGTTCTTCCTCTTCTTGCATGGTTCTTTCCTCGTACTGCTGCAGTATCTGTTGCCTCCCGTGTTCCTAGTCGCTCTCCGCTCGAAGATCCTGCAAGATGATGAAGTGGCGGGCCAGCGTTCTTGGTAGACGGTTGAGGAGATGGTCAACCTCTGTAGAAACCCTTGTTTCCCCTAACTTCTGAATCTGACTGTTTTTGATTGTTTTGTGTTTATTTTGGTTTTTTTGTGGTTTTTGCATGAATAAAGAAAGTGACGATTTTGCAAGAATTTGATAATAAATTCAAATAAAATGCTACAAAACCAATATTGATAGAAATACGAGATCTAATGCTGACAAATCATTAATTGATCCTCTGGACTTATTACAATAGAGATCTGATAACATGCAACAAAGGAAACAACATTATTTTAATGAAAACCTTGAATTTGCAGCAAGCTGGAAGTACATGAATGGTACGGCCTTCACAAGAAACTGCTTCTCCCTCCGTCTGTCAAGCTCAAACGGTTCCAGATACCACTGCGCCCAAGTTGATGAAGATTGAATGCCAGAATGGAAGGCGTTTTGACCAAGACCAAAAATACGCCCTTTTAATGCTGGTACGGCTCTGCTGTAAGGTAGTACGGCTTTGACAGCAGCAATTAATGAAAAGTACGGCCCTTTTTAGAATCTCCAGATCTTAATGAAATAGGCGCCTTACTGGAAGAAACTCCTCTGGATAAATTACTAACCAAAAACTCTGAAGGTAAATCAACTGTGAAGCTCTGTGATCACTTCTGAATGAAGAAATCTCTCTGCAAGCAATAGATCAGCTGGTATTTCACAGCCTCTGAATCGCAACACTGAAGATGGTTCGTTCTCCAATGTCTGTAGACAACCGAAACCCTAGGCTTCGTTCTCCGGAAGAAGACTTGCTTAAAAATTCAATATTCAATATCATCATGAGCTCGAATTCCAATGAAACCCTTATATCTCCTCAAAAGTGCAAATTCTCTCAAAAAGGCATCATTAAAATAAATTCGAACTTTTCCTTTAATTATTTCAATAGTTTCAAACTTGATTTTTAATTATAAATTATAATTAAAAATGGCCCCTTCCATGATGGTCGACCCCTTCAGCAAAATCACTTAAGTTATAATATTTAAAATATTATAACTTTATATTATAATCTCCGAATAATTAATATTTAATTAAATCAATTAAATATTAATATCTCCCTCAAAATATATCCGATTCACAAACCGTCTGAAGCTGGCGAATAAGGGAGTGATTCCTCACATGACCAGACCATCGCGGTGCAAAATGGCGAGTGCCTGGTGAGTGCCAAATCTGCTAAAATAAACAACTCGGGCAAATAGTGTCAGAATGGGCACGAGCGAAAACCAGGAGAATTAAAACAGGCTGAAGCCAAGCCAGAGCTCCATCCAAGACCCTTTGTCCGTATCAACCCTCACAGTGCATAATAGGCTATCGTGAGCTCTGAGAGATGTCAAGCTGGAAGGGACACTTGACAACCTCATCGTTCACTTACAGCTTATCCCAAATGATTGCTTAGGATCTCGGCAAGGAGAAAAGCTTCCCGCAATACGTGATCCCATAGCGATATATCCACGAATCACAAATCCTATATCAAAATCGTTTTCTGTTCTTAGTTCACTTACGCCAGGCTCTTTGTTTGGTCGACCGATACCGGCCTTATGTTACTCTGCGGGTGACTTCCCATAAATGGCGGTGTTTGAACGGTGTTAAGTGTGGCATGGAACAGACGGTTTGGGTGGTGCGTTCATCCCGTTTGGTGGGTTGGTGTTTGGTGAACTCCTCGGGTGCTGGTTTTCGTGTTGGTCGGGAGGCGGTAGTTTTATAGGAGTAGGTTGAGAAAAAATGAGTGTTGGTAAATGAGTATCCTTATGTCAAGGGTACCTTGGTTTTCTTGATTTGCACCTAGGCGAGAGGATAAAGCTTGATTTACTAAGAGATTGGGAGACAGTGGGCTAATGCAAATAGCCTCTTATGTGGATTTCATTTAATCTCAAGAATTGTAATAGCATGTGTACGTCATAGTGACCTAGAGAGAAGGGAAATCCATAATTTTGATGACCAAGTGGTGTGTAAGTTTAATCATGATTTCTTTGAAGTTACCTTTGGATTGCAACCATTTGAAGAGATCCAAATTGTTGGGATGGAAGCATGTGTAAAAAGGAACAAAATAATAATTTGGAGGAATGTCAAAAAAAAATTGGGAACAAAATGGTTACTTGAGCTTAGATGTCCAAAACAATTGCCTAATGTTTTGTGACCAAAGAATTCAAGGAAGAATTGGGCATTATGTTCACATTGCTAAACAAAGTGACAAGTCAATTGGAGGCCAGGGCATTAATTAATTATCAGTGTTGTATGCGAGGCAAGGTATTCCTTGATTAGAAGCAGCTGATCAATGATAGTATCCATTTCTGTAATTTCTTTAGCAAGCAAAGCTCTCATATGTTCTCATATTTGGTTTATGCTTTGGTACAATTTACGGTGCTTTTTGGATTGAATAGAGCTAGGGAAGAGTGGGTCTTTACAAACAATATCCACAGTTGGAGTTTTGTGAGGAGATGAAGCCTTACAACAAGATAAATGATGCTTTCTTGATGGTTATATTTTGGAGCTTGAGAAATCAAAGCCATATTTCCAGCTCCAGATTTGCTTGAGCCAAACAAGCTCGTCGATTAACCATTTTAGCTAATTCTATAATTAGAACAGATGATTTATTTTTGGGACAGATTTTGGAGCTCTTATTTTTGGGCAGCTTTTATCTAAATTTTATTTATAATTTTTTATTTAAATTACTTATATTTTAAGTGAGCTGGGTTTGAAAATTGGATATTTTGAAATTATTTCATGTCCATCCTAAATCCGAAAAATATCATTTTGTAAATTTATAAATAAGTGCTTTGTGCACAAGATTTTCTTAATAATAGTTGATGCCACACATATGCTGCTGAAATGATTCTTCAAGCTTGCGTTGAATCTACTTTGTATATGTTTATGATTATCATCAATTGAATTGAAAGTGAGGAATAGTGTCAAGCTTTTGTGTTGGCATCATTGTTCATCTAGGTTGTAGCTTAGAATGCAACTTAGATTATTTAATTTTTAAAATCTTGTGATATCTATGTTTTAGAGTACTTCACTTCTCAAATTGTCGTATACACTGACTTGCTGGTTTCTACTTTTAGCCAGTAGGATAAGCGATTCATTCAATTTAGAGTTATAAAATACACAATTGAGTCTACAAAAGAGGAGCTGATTTCAGTCTTGTGGTCATATCTGAGGCTAAAGAGATAGGATAAGTTTAGTTTATTTCACTTTGCATCAAAAGTCCCTAGAGAGTTATTGTGCATAGTGTGAGTACTTTAGATTTTGTCCATAGTTTAGTGTCTAGGGTTAGTTTTAGTTACAAGGGAGGTTCCTCTCCGATTTGAAGAGAGGTTTAACCACACATACTGTTCCCTTTTGTAAAAGACAAATTAAGATGCTAAGAGAAAGCTTGCTATTTTGTTCATGATTACTTTCGTATATTCAGTGATCATGTGAAACCGCTATGGATAGAACACTCATTACTGAATTTTTTATTTTATTTTGATATGTTTTAATAATTTATTAATAATAGATAAGTGAACGATTATTTTTTTGCCAACTCTTAAGGAAATCATATCTTCATTGAATTATATCTTAAACGATTGTCTATACATTTCTTGTACTGCTCTTATCAAGTGGTTTGAATGCTATGCCAATTTTTTCCATGTAAAAGTGAACTAAAAATTGTGTCAAGATTCATGATGCATTTGCTTCTAAGTTTTCTATTGGATGATGCTACATAACTTTTAATGCAATTTTCTATGTTTCTAGCATAGCATTGGAAATATCTGTCATGAGAAGGTTTTTTGTAGTGATATAAACATTTACAGTGCTGTGTGTAAACTAGTGACAGAAAGGTGGAAATTGCTGGGAAATGATTTCTAAATATGCTAATATCCATCATTATACATAAACTGATGCTATGTGATCTATATCAAGAAACCCTTTAAAGCAATAGTCATAATTGTATGACATGGATTGCAGTCTGTCATTACAGTAATCGTGGGTATCAATGGCATATGGTCCACATCCTTTATATTGCATTTATAAAATCAAAATGATAATGGAGATATAAACATGTGCACAAGAAATTGATCTCTTTTCCAAAAATGATGTTAATACTTAGTCAATATTAAAAAAACGATGTGTTTTGTATTGAGCTATTAATTGTGCAAAACTATTTTTTAGTCTTTGGTATTTAGTTGCTTGCCACCTGATTAAAACTGTGCATAGTGGATTCAATACTATCACAGATGGTGCTCAATGGCTTACCAGCCCTCATATTTGTATCACTTATTTTTTCTGCTGGTTTTGGTATTGCAGGTGGACAATCTACGAGTTATGCTTCTTGGTATGGTCAATGATCCTCGTGTGGTCCTTATAAAGCTAGCTGACCGTTTGCACAATATGCGAACAATGTAATACTTTGAAACATATTTTAGTGGTTAAAAATTCCATGCACATATTCTCATTTGATTTATTAGCTTATATCTTGAGAAATATTAATGACAATTCCTCTCTATGTATATTTTGTTTTAGCAAGCAAAGAAATATTCATATAAATGTATAATATATTTAACTTTCAATAGACTGCCAATTTTGATTGTGATACACTAACCAGTTGAATTCCATGCTACATTAAATATTTTGTTCTTTATTTATCTAGAGTTACACTATACAACTTACAAAATGTGCAAAATTGATGCCAACATAAGACTACATGTCTTCATAGTTCAATATACGTTCTACATTTAATTGCATCAAACATTTTTGGTATGATTTGTTGTATGCCTTGTATACATGTGTATATATCAATTAAGCATGTTTTCAAATGGACTTTGTAATAATCCCCCTTAATTTTTTTTTTAATTTTTGACCAGCACAAACACCACTGTTAGCGTTAGCTCCAAATATAAACCAACTTGTAAAGTAACCCTCCACCTTTTAATCACCAAGATCCCAATGTGGGTGAGGTGAGAGCATACTGTGCCAGGGATCATTAGCAACTAGAAATTGAAATTACAATGCTTGTTAGGCGGCTAGCCGACTGTAATGTCCCCAATTTGCGGTATGGAGTTAGGTGGATTTAGCTATTATCGACCCCACCGTGAGGCGATAGGATGGATAGAAAGTCTTGATGGGCTGGCGGCCCGGTTAATGCGGATTGTTTCGATTGGCTTCGTTTGGGCTCGTTCAGACACTATTTGCTCGGATTGCTATTTTTAGCAGTTATTGGCAGTCAGCGTGGGCCCCCTGCTATTTTTAGCAGTATGGATGGATTATGTTCAGAATCACTTCATTGTTCGTCAGCTTCAGACGGCTCGAGCATCGGGTTAATATTGAAGGAGATATTAATATTTAATTGATTTAATTAAATATTAATTACTGGAGCATTATAATATAAAGTTGTAATATTTTATTATAACTTAAGTGATTTTTGCTAAAGGGGTCGCCCATCATTGAAGGGGCCACTTTTAATTATATTTTATAATTAAAAGTGCTTTCGAAAACTATTGAAAAATTAAAAAGAAAAGTTCGAATTTATTTAAATGAAACCTAATTGAGAAAATTCGAACTCTTGAGGAGATATAAGGGTTTCATTGGGTTTTGAGCTCATTATGTTATGAAATCAATTTTTGATCAAGTCTTCTTCAGAGAACGAAGCCAAGGGTTTCAGTTTCTATAGGCATTGGAGAACGAGCCATCTTCAGTGTTGCAGTTCAGAGGCTGTGAAATATCAGCTGATCTATTGCATTCAGAGGGATATCTTCATTCAGAAGTTATCGCAGAACGTTCACAGAGTTTTCTTTCAGCTTGCTGCAATAACCAGGTTTTCATCAAAATATTGTTGCTTTTTTAATTGCATGTTATTGGATCTCATTTGTAATCATTCCAGAAGATTAATAAATAGACTGGCATCAGCATTTTCAATAGATTCTATCATTTCCGATGTTGCATTATTTTATATAAATTTATTCAGCATTTTCTTTCAAAAAACGCAAAAAACGAGAAAAAAACAATCAAAGCAGTCAGCTTTCAAAGTTAAGCGAGGGAAGCGAGGGTTTCTGATGGTGAGCACGAGAATCCTGCCATCCTGTGTGGGGAAATTAAAAATTTCAGATGCAAAGAAAAAATTATGAGAATCAGGGGGTTCTGCTGGAAGCAATTTGGTAAAGGAAATTCTCAGAATATAGGGTTGGAAAAATTTCCAGTCACAGAACCAGGATGTTGAAGATTTAATCAGTAGAACCTATTGATCTATTTATCTGGTGCAAAATAAGACAAATATTCAGGAGAATTGAAGGCCGATAGAGATAAAAAAGATATACGATTTTTGTTGGGGTCTTTTAAAGTTTATATTTCAATCACTAAAGACAAATTTAGGAATCGTATTTCTTTAAGTTCTTTTTGGGGCAACACTCTTGGAAGGTGAAATAGTGTTGGAAATTGACATATTGATATTTTATTGAAGAAAAGTCCGGTTTATAAGACCATGGCCACTGCGAGAGCGAGGAAAACAAAGCACAGAAAATGTGAACAAGACAAAAATATATTGGAGCCCGATTTCTGTTTTAGCAAAGCCGTCTTGAAACAATAAGACAAAAACATTGACACGTCTGCAGAGACTGAGGGAAAAGACGAATATATTAATTTGCATTCGATCAAAGTTTCAAGAGCTGCTAGAAAAGTCAAACATTAGAAAAGACGATTCAATTGGGAGGAAATCGTATGAGACAAATACATAACAACGGCTGCAAGATGAAGACGTGATCTTTATCTCCTGGGCCGCAGTCAAGCATATTCTGGTCGAGTGCTGCTTAGAAATCACTTGGCCGACGCATTGGTGAAGTCTTCCATTTGGAATATTCAAAAGATGTCTAAGACAAGGGGCAGGGTTTTCGGTTCAAAGAATTCGTGACTGCTAGTGAGATTGATATCATATTGGAGCTACGTAAAGACAAAGACGTGGGAATAGACAAACTATCAGGGAAGAATTCGAATGAGTCAAGTCAAATATAATCAACCGTGAGGTTAGACGCAAAAGACAAATCGCGGGTCCCAGGAAAAGAGTCGTGTTTCTGTAAAAGGCTGCAACTGAATCATCAATCATAAGGAAACGATTTTAATCAAATCGTGGGTATTCTTTTGTTAGCCGCCAGAAGACAAATTGAGTCAGACAAGGGGAATCTATAATATTAGCGCCAGCCATCCAAATATATGATAGCGCAACACTCTAAAAGGAGCCGACAAGCGGTAATAAGTTAAATCCCATTTTGAGTAATCAATTTTTTTTTTTTTTTGATGAAGCTTGCGCCATTCTCTTAAGTGTGGGTTTGTCTCTTTTGTACACAAGGAAACCCCTCTCATCACTCCAAACGCTAGAAGACAAGGCAGAGATATCGAATTCAGAAAGGAGACAAATATCTCTACAATACGTTCAGCATAATATAGATTGAAGACAGCGATGTGACTTGGGTGACGTGGATAATTACTCAGGCGCAACACTTGCAACATCAGATTCGTTTCTATAGGAGTTCGATCATCCTGGGCAAGGCAGTTTGATTTATAAGTAGTCATTGAATTTCATTTGGTTGAAGCAGTCAGGGTGTTTTCAGGATCTGAGTTATTTGCATTGTTACTGCTTTTAAGATTTGCAGTTGCTGCTATCTCATTGATAAAATTACATTATATCTGTATTCCTCAATGATTGTAAATCCTCTACCTTGAGGGAGAGTTCATGGAGTGTCATTGCAATCAGAACACTGCCATGTTATGTTGGAATTGAGAATGCATGAGATATGTTTGTCAAAGTGTGTGAATTTCTGTAGCTGCTTATTTGATATGTGGGTAATACAATTTCACTGAGGATTGCATAAAGACTCTGTCACAACTGACTGGTATTTCAAAATTGAGTGCATAGGGAGTGTATGACCTAAAGTCCCTTGCTGTAACTGTGCATTTGCACTCATTTCAGTTACCATATTAGTTGGAAAATCACTGTATTACACTCTAGTTGTATTAGAGGACAACCTGCATTGTTTTGAGGAGTCATTTAATGCATCATTGCATCATTTCAAAAACAAATAAACAGCATCAAAGTTAGTTGACAGTAGCTTTCCAACGAAGTGTTTGACGAAATTCCTAGACAGCAAAACAGAGAAATTTAGAGCAGATTTTACAAGGTTTTTCATAGTGAAAAGTCAGTAGGTTACTTCATCACATTCATCCGGTGGAAAAATTAGCAGTTGCACAAGTCAGTTTGAACAGCGAAAATGGGCGTCATGACAACATTGATCAACAATAAACAAGTATTGAAAGAGCTTGAACAATCTCAATACAAGCTCAATCGAGAGTTGCTGCGTTTAGAGCAGTCACTTTCAAAGTTGGGACCGCCTAAAGGATCTATTTCACTTCCTACCAGCAAAGTTCCAACACCACAACACAGAGAAGAGGTAGTGATTAGCATGTTCGAGGAATATAACACTCTTCCTCAATGTGTTAAGAAGAACTGTTCATTCAAGAGTTACATGGAATTGCACCCGAGTCTTTCCCACAAAACTGAGCAAGCAAGGAAGGAGTATCACACTATAGCCCATGAATTGTTTACACACGAATTGGGTAGAGGATCTTCACATGTGATTGATACAATTCTTCATGAGAATGATGTGGTGTCTTCAAGTTCCGATGAGGTATGCAGAAATTTATATGATGAATTTGATAGACATGCTGATTTGATTCAAGAAGACACTAGAACAGCTTTGGTTAATGATTTATCTACATCATCCTTGCAAGAGGTGACTCAAGAAGTTTCTACTGTAGAGGCTATTTCTGATTTTCATGACAGCGATGATGAAACTTTGCATGAGCATGAGACAACAGTGATTTCACATATGCAAAATGATCCTATTGAGTTGTCACATGAAGGGACTCAAGAATTGGGTACTAGCGATGCATTATGTGTTGAGGATTCATGTCCTAGTGAGTCTGATTTTCCAGATCAGACTTTAGAAAATAAGTTAGAAGGTTCACATGTTGACATGGAATCCCAGGATTGTGAGTTGAAAGGTGATACAGTTACATCGGGAGTGGAAGTGTGTGAAGATACTGTTATATCAGCAGCTTCTACTTTATCAGTTGAGCCATCCTTTGAGGTACATAGCAGCAGTACCTTAGATGTTGAGGTGTGCATGGATGAAAGCACACATGATGCTGCTTATCATGTAGTGAGTGATGACGAATCAGCCTCATATCATAGTGCATATTGTGAACTGGAAAACTTGTATGGGGGTCATAAGCTACAGAGTCATCATTTGGTTGGGCAACTAAAGGTGAATGACAATATGATTGCCACAACCATTGAGCATTTTGATGTTGCTCGTCAGATGTTAGCTACGTATGGCTGGAGTACTCCTTTGACAGATGAGCACGGTGATAGTGGTTTTTCCCTTGCAGAGATACATGCACTTCGAGAAGCAATTAGAATGATGAAACAAAATTACTTAAAACTACTTGCAGACAGGGATTTTCTTCTCGAGTGGGATTGCATTTGTTATGATGCATTGCAGAGGAAGGAGGAGCAGGTTGATGAGCTCACTCATGAGCTTGAGGTGACTATGGACTCGTTGGAGAGTGCTCAGTTGGCCCTTCAAGAGTCACAGTCACGGTTGGAGGAGTTGACCGTGGAGTTGAGTTTGGCACAGTCTCCACTAGCTGCAGATACAGTACAGTTATATACAGAGGCAGTTGTTGAGGATCTGATATCCACGAGTTGTAGTGAGGATGTGGTTACATCTATCACAGATATTGGTGCAGTCAATTCAGCTGGGATGAGTGTTTTGGTTGAGAGCTCTTGTGATGAGATAGTTGATTTTTCCGAGAGTTGTGTGACAGATCACGTCACTACTTCATCGTCATCACAGGAGATATGTGGGGCATCATCCAGTATGGAGATTTGTACTTATGCTAATTTGTTTCCCCAGGACTATGATGGACAGCCATTGACAGAGGTGGGAGCATTTTATCTTGATTGCATCGTGAGGAGTGTTTATCACTTCTCCTTTGGTCCACACACGGAGGATTTGATGATGCATCGGTGTGGATTGGCCCCGGAGTTATACCATCCGTTGTGGGATGGGTATTCACCATCTTCCGAAGATGGGATTAGCAGCTGCAAGCGCCAGACTTAGCGGTTTGTGGGGGATCACTTGCAGGGACAGCTATCAGTTTTACATCATGCCGATATGTATCCAACTAGGTTTGCTACTTCTATGTCACAAGGTCTTCTTATGGGCACATGGTTACAGGACGACTACGGTGTCAGTTGGCATGATGGCTTGGTCAATTATCACATTCATGAGGGTTTAGCAGAGGACAGGGAGAGATTCAGTGTAGCAGATGCTTCTAGAAGTTCTTTCCTCCGCATGACAGATGGATGTGAATTCAGATTGTATTGGGATCCAGGTGGTGACAGTTTGGGCACTGAGTATTGGATGGGTCCCATTGGGTTACTTCACCACTCACAACATGGTGAAGTTGGAGGCCCGGTGGCCAGGTGTGATCAGGGATGGCAGTCCCATGACGGAGACTTTCCTCACGGGGTTTGAGATCAGGGGACTAGCTAGCATGAT
>VDFB02367647.1:0-29040 GCA_007258455.2 Sequoia sempervirens
AGAGAAATAAATATATAGGAATATAAATTCCACAACAATTAACAGATAAACAATTTAGAACAAAAAAACTAGAAAATTAGAATCTTATGGATGTCAGACCCATTTCTGCTGGGCAAGTAGGAATGAAATCTTCTAGTGTCCCTAATTGAAGCCAAATGTGTAATAAAACATAAACTCTATCCCTGTTCGCCATCCTTCAAAAGCACCCTTCTCTTCGAGCTAGGTGAGCGGGGACTGTAGAGTTTAACTTGGAGGCCGATACTTAATTTTTCTGTTAGCATCCTTTTCGTGGCATGGTAAGGCATTGAGGATTTCTTAATGAATGCGCACAGTAAAATAAAACCAAAAAAAAAAAAACACTGCTATCGCTAGAACACCATAGGGATATCATCATTGTGGCAGTCAGTTCAAATGGTACCAATAGGATTGCCAGTAGGCAAATCGATCAAGCTTTTAGATAAAATCTCATTGGAGACTTAGGTAATAATTGATGTCCTTGGAGCTGCTGCACTTAACACGGAGTGAGCTGTGTTGTTCTCCAGTGCCGAAGTCATTAAGTGTTGAGTACTGCCAGCAATCGCGTCACCTCTTAAACCTGGTCGGTGTGAATAGAGAAAAATTTAACTCTTTAATCAGTATCCTCTGCATCGATTTAACTCTTGCCAGTATCATTATGGCAGTAGTGTCTCTATCCTTAGCCATCGACTAGCTTGGGCGTAAATACTAACTCTGCCTTCTTTCATATCAAAATTTTGTAAGTTAATGATAATTTCCACATCTAGTGTTGTGGCACCTTGCCCATTTAATGCAGGCCTGGTAGATGTTAATATTTAGACCTACCATAATGTGTTATTTATTTTATTAGCTTGGCCATTCAAGTAGATTTAACATTCGCTTGCTATCCACAATTTTATGTGAGAGTTGATCTTTAAGTGGTTATGTCTAATCCTAAGTTGATTACCAAAGATCACTATTATTACGGCTGTGTAACTGTATCATAATATCATCAAAGCTAATAATGTTAGTTGACAACATTTAACTGCCCAACTGATCTTCTTGGTGGATTCAATGATTCACTGGTTTAACATTATTTTACTACTTGTCTCACATAATTACACCGAGAGGCGTTATACAGTGAAAGCAATGAAGGAATATTCTCTGTAAAGTTTTTGAAATTGCTTTGAAAATGACAGGCAGGTGGAAGTCATGTCGCTACTTTTTCATTACACCGAAAGGCGTTCCACTACAATGGCATTTTGCAGTGAATTTTCGTATACATAAAAACGTCCATCAGAAAAGTGAAGCCGGTCGGCTGAGTTGTCGCTGTAGGATTTCTAAGCAGGATTGGAAGCTGTAGAGAGTATGACGAAAACCCAAAGCAACAAGGTGGTTTCGCATATTATTCTTTAGTCTCTGTTTCAGGCGGTTGCTCTGAAATTTAAAACTAAATGGCCAAACAGGGAGACAGACATTCTCCAACTGGAATCGATAGGGTCTCTGTATTTTCAGATCCCAAAGGTCACAAGTCACTCTACCCAGACCTAAGTAGCCCTTGTCAATCTCACGATAAGCTCTCTTCTTCTGTTTCTCTCTATCCCCAGGTGCACATGGACGACATCATAGAAAATCCCTCTTCTTCTGTTTCTCTCTATCCCCAGGTGCATAACCTGACTTGGCCGATCAAGACAAGCAAGCAATTCTTTTAAAATAAATTAACTTCTTTCCCTACGTTTTCATCTACATAACTCTAATCCCATCGCAATGCAGGAAGATGGTTAAGGCAGCGTTGAGAGAAAAACAGGGGCATGGAGATGAAGGCTGTCGGTGGTAGATCGCCCCTCCTTCCACCCTTCCTGCCAAGGCACTCACCGACGATTTTCAGGTGGTGTACTGGGTGATCGATTTTGCTGTTGAATCACCATTACTGTGATTGTGCAATGCTTCAGAAGACTACAAGATTGAGTGTAATGGAAAGGAGGAAATTGTAATAAGAATTATGGGAGGTGTTGTCCATTTGATAGATAAGCAGGAGACTGTGGAATTGGCGAGTGAGGAGTTCATGCTGGTGAGATTAGTTCAAGGGGACAACGCCATTGCAATGGTTGCGAGGGTGGAGGATCAAATCCAGTGGCCCTTAGCCAAAGACGAAGCCGCTGTCAGGGTTGATCACTGCCATTATTTATTTTCCCTTCGCCTACCCCAAGAGACATATGATAGCGATGATGACCCTGAAATGATGGAGAATATTCTCAACTATGGCTGAACATTTGCAGGCGAAGGGCAGGAGCGTGCTCTGCAAGAGCTGGACAAGCACCTGGAGCAATACAACCTTTTTTCAGTGCAGAACATTTTTGAAAGAGGGTTTTTGGAGATATTGGAAGTGGAAGTGGTAGTGAAAGTGGTGCTATTGAGGCGAGAGTAAAAAGGGAAAAATATGCAGCTTATTGAATAACATTGGCACCTAATGTGGAGGATTATAGTGGACTTTTGCCTCTGGGTATTGCCGCAGCTTCAAGGCAGATTGTCAAGGGGATTTTGTGGTGCTAAGATGTCACTATTGATCAATTGACATGGGGACATGAATATCTGCAGAAGAGGCTTCAACCCAATCAAAACCCTACTGACAAATTTCAAAACATACTTAGATAAATCCAAGGCAAAATAATAAGATCATTCTTGGTTTGTACAAGCATATTTATATGACATACCTTGTTCACCTTCTAAGGCATCAATTTGAGTATTCCAATCCAAGGGTAAGTCATAGATCCCCCATTATTGTCTGTGGTAGTTGCAAAGAAACTATTGGTTATAAAGGGAGTCCATTTGCAAGTAATATTCATTGATTAGGTAATGCTGCCACAACTTTTGGACTGTATGCAACCACAACAATGATATAGCTATGGCCTCTATGACATGGTTCACTATTTGAGTGTCATACTATGATACCTTGCAATCCACACCTATGCATAGTTGAACAAGAGAATTTGAATGATTAAGCATAGAGATCAACAAAAATAGTTGAATGATGAGTCATCCATGTCAAAGGGGTGAGAGATAATAGTAATAAGTGAAATTTGTTACAAGGTGAAATAGGAAGGTGGGTAAAAGTTCCTATGAATAGTAGGAACCCTTACTATTCCAAGTCTATTTATACTATTGCGATATGAATTTTTCTTGTAAAGGCATTTGACTAAATACTAAGGGCATGTGTTCCCATATGAGAGTAATTCTACCTAACATTGTCAATTCCAACTCTGTGTCAATTCCAAGTCTATTTATACTATTGTGATTTGAATTTTTCTTGTAAAGGCATGTGACCAAATACCAAGGGCATGTGTTCCCATATGACAATAATTAATGTTGATGGAGGAAGCTTAAAGAAATTAAGGCTCAATGACGATGGAGCGGGGTTGAAGAAATTACAGCCAAAAGATTAGGGTTACAAATATATAATTATCAGATGTTCAGACTTAACCTATTTATTAACTGAATTGGAATTTGGTGATTAGATCCATAACCTGATCGACAGAGTTTGGGGTTTTAAATGGCTTAAGGGATATGATCATCATCTCCATTTAATTTTCTGTCAACTATGGTTAAGAGTCTACATCCTTGTGTGGTCCATTGCAACTACAATCTTGATTGCTAATTGACACCAACTTAACCATGAGTAAGCAACTTGTGAATAATAAAGCACACTTTCAATTATGAATGTGGCTCATTATCAAAATATAAATTAACTGCAATAACTTTACCACTAAAGGTTCCAACACTTGCAACTAACTGCTGTGTTGGTGTGGGTTTGCAAGATTGCAACACTAGGCAAACTCTCACTCATGTTGAGTCTTGGACCTTGAAGACACTTTTGGTCATCTGCAATTTGCTATAGATGCGATAGTGCGAGAAAAATGAGTGTTGTTTGAGATTTGGATAATGAGATAGGACAAATGGTAGAATCTCATTACTTAGGCTCTAACATCTATTTGATGGCTTCTGACATACTTAGACAGATTAGAAGAAAAGGTTCTACAGTTCATAATACTATTGCACCCATATGAGAAACAATAAGGGAAGGCAGAGGAATAAAGCAACTTTATGTCCGTAGTGTCCATTACAAGACATAAAAATCATATAAAGACAAAATAATATTGACAGATATCTTTCGGCGTTATTTATATAGATTTTAGATAAAGATATATAAACTAGTTTTTATTAACAATAAAAATGAATTTTCGCAAAATAAAGTAACCTTATCTAGTGAGGTAGCAACGTGAACGGGAATATAGGCCTTATTTCTGTTGCATGCATATTTGAATGGGAAGAAGGATGTGTGATAGTTATAAAAAACTGTCATTCAGAAGAATACATGCACCAAGAAACAATATCTATAGGTCGTGCATTAATAAATCTATTGGTGGATCGAGCTAAGGGTTGCAAACGATGGAGTTGGAGTAACAATGCGTCAGATTTTATGGGGTTTGATTGTTTTCCAACAAAAAACAGCGGATAATTTCACTAAGTACAAGAAATTTGAAGGGTTTTGCATAAATTTTTTGTATTAATTGGAAACTGCATTGAATGTATGGTTTTTGCTATAGTTTTCCATTCTTTTTATTTGGCTTTGTATGGAGAATTAGGGGTTTGGGGTCTTCCTTAGTGATGGGCGCAGATGGGTTTTGAGGGTATTGCGAGAGAAGATGTTTTCTTATCAGGTATTCAGGTAAATTTAATGAAACTGGTAAAAATTTAAGAGGATTTTGGTATATTGACAGAATAGGAAGTCTTTCTGAGTTGCAATTGGGTTTTTTAACTTGTGATTCGTGGCGGTTGTTTACTATACTATGGTAGATGTCAAGAGGGGAAGCATTTAAAGGTGTGTAGCGTACAATTAATTTTCCTATTATTTTTTTTAAAATAGAAGGAATTTAAAGTTTCTATGTTTTTGTAGGTAGAATTTGTTTTCCTATTATTCATGTTTAAATTGGGGGAATTCTTTTAAGGTTTGTTGGTTTCTGTGGGAGAATTTGTTTTCCTGTTATTTATTTAGATAATTGGAAGAATTTGAAGGTTTTCAAGGAAAAATTGTTTTTCTGTTGTTTATTTAAAAATGTCAATGATCCAATCTATTGTATCTAAATTGAGATTTTTATAGCTAATTTTCCTTTCCTTCTTTGAACAGGCTGCTAATGTCACAGGTTTGCTACATTTCTGGTATTTAACAACACAACGCACAGTAAAAATTGTTTCTCCTTGCCGAGCTTTGGTCTATTCTTGATATCCACCTCATTCGGTGGATAATTATTTTGGCAGTCGATATACTAGTAAACAGGATTGTTTTTTCTTATCTTGCATTTGGGAAATTCCCCTAAGCAAGGAATATTTGTTCTTAACAATTGAGGAAGCTTTTCTATTGACATCTCGCGTAGCATGCATTTCATTAATCTTTGTTCTCAAACTTCTCTAAATGTAGTGAAATGATCAAGAAGGGTCAGAAAATATGTGAATAATAGCACTTGGAATTTTCATTCTCATGTAGTCAGATTGTTTGTTTAGTTGTATTCTGGGAGAGTATCATTGAAATTTCTTTGAATCAATTCAGTTGGTCGAGTTCAAGCTGTAGTGTTTTCTATTCCTCACTTGAAGGCAAGGACAACTGCATTTTAGAGAGTGGTTTGAGTAGGTATAATAATGCGATTTAGCCTAGGTTTTAATTAATCGGTCGAGGGCATTCTTTGTTTCAGAGTGAAGGTTGTTAAGTTGCTATGGGTGCCTTTTGGAGTTCAGCTAGAAATCAGAGCTTGGAGTACCAAACAACAACCTAAGTTGATTTTCATAAAAGACAAAGGCTATCAACTTTTCATCTAAATGGGAGACCAAGACCAAGGATAATTTTTGGCCTTCCTGATGAGCTATCTCTTCGAATTCTGGCCAGGGTGCCCCATGGATGCTATTCCCGCTTGAAAATAGTTTGCAAAACATGGGATTATGTGCTAAGGGACTCAAAAAATTTCAAATTAAGAAAAGAAATGGGTTTGACAGAGGAATGGTTATACATTTTGTTGAAAGACGAAGAAGAAAACCTTTTATGGCATACGTTGGATCCCTCATCAGGAAAATGGCAGGGCTTGCCTCCAATGCCAGATAATGTGCATGAGGAAGAATCTAATCAAATAGGTCTGGGATGGACTTTGTGGAATTTATTAGGAAATTCAAGTAGCAGACTAACGAGCCTTGTGAAGAATTGGCTTGGATGAAAGGATTCTTTGGATAGAACACCTTTTTGTGGTTGTGTTGTAAGATCACTTGATGGATGCCTTTACGTTTTGGGAGGATTGTCAAGAGCTGGTGCTTTGAGGTGTGTATTGCGATTTCATCCTTGAATATATGTCAAATTTTTTCTATGTTATTTTTTTCTATTTTATAACAAACATGTTGTGGAGTTGATTAGATGAGATGAGGAGTGGTTGAAAATGGCAGAGTGGATTATGTCACTATTGCTCAGGCTCGACGAAATTTAGGTTTTCCTTTGATTAAAGGAAAAGACTAAATTAGTCCTTGATTGGGTTCTTCTTGGACTAAGATCAGTTACAGATTTTGGGATTCTTTACAACTTTTATTTTGGTAGTTTTTTATTTTATTTTTCTAATTGAGTAGATTTTTTAAAATTGTTTTTACAGATTTTTTTGAAATCGCTAGATCTTTTTAGTTTGCAAAGCTTCTGTGAAAAATTGTGTGCTTGCAGCTTGCTAGAAGCTTTGTGCTCCGATGTCCTGAACTATGAAAACCTTTTATTTTTTATTTGAAAGACAAGGGTGAGGCTAATGTGTCTTTCTCTTTGGGAAATTTATCTTTAACTACAAACTTCATTCTGCAGTTTCGATAGGGAAATTTACCTATGGAATTGATTTGTTTATAGTGCAATTTCTTCTTTTCTTTTTCTCGTAAAAATTTCAAATCAGAATGTTCTCTGTTTCCCTAAAAACTTAATCATTGTGAAATGCAGGGAGCAATTTCCTTTTGTGCGGGAATCAAGAAAGGTTGTGATTCGTGAGATGCTTAACTTGCAAGAGACTCTAGATGACATCATTGCTGCAAAACCCAGACAAGATGCTACTACAGAAGTTTCAGTAACCTCTGAAGCAACAATGGAGGAGTGCCCTATTGTTGAGGAAAACGGTTCTTCAAGGTGCTCGCAGGAGAATCTCGATGAGGAATTCAAGAGCAAGGAGTTGCCGAGGGGTGCAATTGAGGTCTTTGTGAGTAATGAAAAAGGAGAGGACTATCTGCCTTCTCAAATGCAAGATTTGCAAATTGAGGGTTGGAGGTTGAAAAGAAACAAAGTTGAAAGTCTGGTGTTGGAGGTTGATGCATCACCTACAATCCTTTGCTCAGAGGAATGGGTTATAGTAGGAAATTCAAGGGATGATGAAAATTCTTCTGAATATCTGGACTTGTTGAAGGTGCAAACAACGCAGCCTGATGTGAAGCTAGAAACTGCAGCCTGGGATAAGTTGCCAGAGAAAGTAAAGTCCATTGAAGATATTAGCATGGAAAGGGAATAGAGCGAGAAATTGAAGAGGACGACATCTGATCTGTTGAAGAAAAGTGAGAAATAGAGTGAGATGAGTCATGATCCGAGTCTACGGATTTCACAGTTGGAAGAGCAATTATCTCAGTGCAACAAAAAGCAAAAAATTGGGGATGGAAAAAAGAAAAAAAGTACATCTACAGAGGAAAGAGGTACATAGGCAAAGAATATGAAGATAAAATCTGACAGGCATTCAAGCAACTGCTTTATAGAGGATTGGTTTTGAGTTATTTCCATTCAAGCTTTGAAACTGGTTAATTAAAGCTACAATATGAGTCTGTTTGAGCCCTGAGCTTTAAATCAAATCTAAATTCATTGCCACGTTTAGATATATACTTCGCAACTCTGTTAATGTAGTAATGGTTCAGAGTATTTTCTTAACAAGGGAGTCTAGAGAAATAGCTAAAATTATGGTGTCTTATAAAAATTTTGTATACAAGAAAAGTGAAGGGTAACAATTCATAGTGTTCATATTTAAAGGCATACAATGCTATCACAATTTATATTTAGATGTCTACAATATTCTATGTGTTTTGTGAGGAACAAGACTTTGAGTCTTCATCATTTACTTAAATATGCTTTTCTAATTTGTTGCATTTCAAGCCTATTAGTTATGCTATATTTATTGTAGTTGTTAAACAATTTTTTTATAGTTGCTTTTGTTACCACATTCTTATCTATTTGTAATATTGTTTGTTCAATATAAAATAATAATTCAAGATCAAGACATCATAATTTTTTTATGTTTTTATTAAAAACTACTTTCCTAATTATATTATTTTAGTAAGAATATTTTCTATTAACTGAAATGAAAGTGTGATAATGTAATGCATACAATCATTCAAAAAATAGACTTATTTCAACTAAGAATTCAACAACTAATCTATCACTCCTCATTAAAAAATAACCTTACTTATTAACAAAATAAAAATACTACTTAGGTCAATTCTCATGGGTGAACATTTTCATTCTAGCGGAAACTCATTGATATCATTGATGTGCAAATGGCATTTACATATGTATCATTGCAAAGATCTTTGTTGTTAGTGCAATTTATTTCTTTTGTATGGAATGAAAATTTATTACTGATTTTCCCTTTTGAGCAATTATGGAAAGATCTTGATCTATGCATCCTTTGTTTTAATATATTTGGAATGGCAAATTATCCTTCCCATGATGACACAAAAGAATCAAAATCAAAGAGATTTCATGAAACAAAAAAATCAAAACAAATAAGATTTGATGAAAAAAAATCAAAACAAAAGAAAAAAAAAAAATCAAAGATAAATCACAAAGATTTGAAAATATTTATTATAAAATAAATTTAAAAATCAAATAAATAAATCAAAAATGAAAAAAAGTTAATTAAAAGATCAAATAATTAAATCAAAGACAAAAATAAATAAATTAAAATATCAAATAAATAAATCAAAGAGATTTGATAAAAAGAGAAGTCAAAGATAAATCACAAAGATTTGAATATATATTTACCATAGATAAACTAAAAGACCAAATAAATAAATAAATAATAGATAAATAAAAAAGATGAAATACAATTTAATTATGGTTATGATTCAATTAGGGTTAGAGTTCAATTAGGATTATAGTTAGGGTCAAGTATAGGGTTCAATTAGAGTTACTATTAGGGTACAATTTGGGTTGGGTTAGGATTATGGTTACTATTAGGTTGAATTAGGATTAAGATTAAATTAGACTAAAGGTTATTGTTCAATTAGGGTTAGCGTTCACTTAAGGTTATGATTGTGGTTAGGGTTTGGGTTAGTGTTCTATAATAAAGCTTGGGGTTAGGGTTACAGTTGGAGTTTAAATAGAGTTACCATAAAGACTAAGTTTATGATTCAATTAGGGTTTGGATTAGGACTAGCATGCAATTAGGGTTTAATTATTAAGGTTCAATTAGAGTTAGTATTAGGGTTTGGGTGCAATTAGGATTTATTTAAGGTTGAATGAGGGTTACAACTAGGATTCGATTTAGGGTATGACTAGGGTTAAAAAGTGTTATTATTTAATTAGAGTTTTATTATGGTAAGTGTTATTGAGGTTCAATTAGAGTTATTATTAGGGTTTGGGTGCAAATAGAGTTTAATTAAGGTTGAATTAGGGTTACAACTAGGATTCAATTATGGTTACAGTTCAATTATGGTGAGGGTTCAAATAGGGTTATAACTAGGGTTATAAAGTGTTATTGTTCAATTAGAGTTTAACTATCGTAAGTGTTAGGATTCAATTACAGTTAGGGTTCAATTATGGTGAGGGTTCAAATAGGGTTAGGATTAGTGTTAGGGTTAGGGTTCAATTAGGCTTAGAGTTAGGGTAAGGGTTAGGACTAGGATTAGTTTTAGGTTTAGGGTTCAATTAGGGGTAGGATTCTATTATAAAGCTTCAATCAAAGGGTATAATTAGGGAAATAATTCAATTAGGTTTAGGATATATTAGTGTTAAAATATAGTTAGGCATCACTTTTAGTTAGCATTAGTATTACAATTCAATTAGGGTTATAGATAGGGTTAGGATTAGAGTTCAATTAGGGTTATGGTTAGGTTTTAATCAGGGTTAGGGTTCTATATCTAATTGTAACACAAATCCTTATCTTAATATTAAATATAACCCTAACCCTCCTAACCAGGCTAACCTTAGCTCTTAACCCTAACCATAATCTAAACCCTAAACCTAACAACAATTGTATATTTACCTATAACCCTAAGCTTAACCTTAAACCTAACCCTAACCCTAAACATAACCCTAATATATCTCTAATTATAATCTAAACCCTAATCTTAGCCCTAAGTGTAATCCTAACACTAGCCATAATTTTAATCCTAAACCTAATGCTAATCTTAACCCAAATTCTAACCCTAACCCCAACCCTGTTTGTAATTGCAACCCTTACCATAATCCTCAAACTAATCCTAATCCTAACCCTAAATAAATAAATAAACAAATAAAGGATCCATCGAATACATTCCACTAGGTACTGATGTGTTAACAATTAGTTGCTCATATTGGCATGTATATGATTTTTTTTCATTCTGATTATGGATCACTCCAAAACATTGATGCAAATAAACCACACCAGTTTAATCCATAAATGCACTCTCGCCAATATGGACCATAGAAATATAATGTCACTAAAAGAAATTGTTTTTGTTTGTTCGTTCAATGCAAAATATGGAATAGGTGGGAAGGTTTCGACAAAGGGTGATATTTATAGCTATGTTATTGTGTTGTTAGAAATGGTAACCAAAAAGAGTCCAACTGATGATATGTTTATGGGAGACTTGAACCTCCACAAGTGGTTTAATATAAATTTTCCTGATAGAGTGGAGGAGATTGTTGACTAGAGAGTGATGAGAGATTTAGAGGAATATGAGTTAAAGGTGGTTCTTATTCTATTCATACACATTGGCTTGGTTTGTTCAAATGAATCACCTCTGCAACGACCCATAGCTTAAGATGTGTCAATATTTAAGAATCCTTGTTTATTCTGAAATTCTTGTATTAAACATTGTTAGTTTTGTTGAACATTGTTAAATTCTTAGTTATGTTAAGGTATAATTGTTAGATAAAAAATGACCTTTTAGTTGGCACAAAATTATAGGTGACAGAAAGTTGTCAACCAGATTGATGAGCATATATCCAATATTTCAACACAATTTTATATCCTGCCTATAGAAATTTATATTTATTCACATATTCCACCCAAACTCAATCTCTCCAAGTGAAGCATAAGCAAGCATATATGCAATATGTGATGTTTAGATACTAGATGATACTTACAATGATCTCCACCAAACATGCTTGTAAACTCATGACAATGATGTAAAAGCTTTTCTTGTTAATGAGCAAATTGGAAAAAAATAAAAATTGCTTTAGTACAGATGTTGTGTGCACTTGTGCAGGAATAAAATGACATCAAGTAGGTTACAATATTTTGTCATCAATCTGTTAGTGCTTATTGAATGACGCTTTCAAGTTCATTGTACTTGTAATAAATATAGATATTTAACATGGTATGTCTAGCGATATGTGCTAGACTAGGCTTGGCATGGTATATATTTCTCAAGATTCAAGAGATTTGTTCAGAACATGCTCTTGTTGCACTCTCCCATACATGGATATTTGGATCACCATGACATTTTGTTTTGTGTTGCTTCAAAATTACTTGATGAACTAAGATAATATTGTACATAGTATTGCACAAGCAAATAGGTTTGAAATCTTCAGGTTTTCTAGAATTAGTCTTTTTGGGAATGAGTGCTACGAAAGTAGCAATGAGTTCCTTTAAGACAAAACATGATTCCTTCGATCCCTGAATCACTTCACAAAGTTCCTCATCCATTACATTCCAAAACATTTTGAAAGAGAAGGTAAAAAAATCATTTGGGCCTGGGACTTTGGCACCTTCAATTCTAAAAATAGATGTCTTAACTTCTTCCATGACAACATCATTAGCTACATTCTTCCTCAATGACATCTTTAGCTACTTTATTGGAATTTAGAATCATCATCCAAGGTCAGATATGATCCAAGAAGAGATCATGCTTTTCTTCTCTTTTTTGTCTTCATTTTCCTCCATGAGCAGATTTTCCCAAGAGGAAACCAAGGAAGCCTTGATGGTGTCAGGATCATCAGAAGTTTATCCATAAGCATCTTCAATCTTCATATTATGATTCTTTGCCTTCTCATTTTGCATGTTAAATGAAAAAACTTGGTTTTACACCTTATTTGAGTCATTTAATCCTTGATTTTTGTCTCCAATAGATTTATTCCAAACTGTAGATAGCATCCAATTGAACTATGAGATTCCTCTTTTCTTCTATTAGGATGTAAGAAAAAACATTTGAGAGGTCTTTTTGGATCTTATCCATTCAACTTTCAAGGAGATCCTTTCTTTGAAAAGGTTTCTAAAGACTTGGATATTCCACTCTTTCAATCCGAGTTCTATGAATTTTAACTTTTTGTTGAACATGCACATCTTAGTGTGATGATCAACTATTTGGGTGAGCCAGGAGTCAGTGACAACCATTTCAAAGTTTGGGTTTTCCATCTACACTTTTTCAAACTTGAAAGACACTCTTCTAGGGAATTTGTCTTTGTCTATGAGCCAGTAATTCGAACCAACTTCAAATAGGGTTACAATTAGGGTTCAAATAGCCTTATGGTTAGGGTTAAGCTTCAATTTGGGTTAAGGTTCAGTTGATTCAAAATAGGTGTCTTAAAAAGGATATCTCTCGGCGTACTTTACATATATTTTTAAAATATAGGTATGCTAGTTTTATATTGCTGCAAATAAGAGTTTCTGCTTGCATTTTTATCCCAGCTTGAAACCATTGTTAACTTAGCGGTAGTTTTCTAATAAACTCAATTATTTTAATCTAAAGGTAGTCATAAGAATACAGACATTTAGTAACATGAGAATTCAATAGAGAAAAATAGTAGCACAATGTGATTATTGTTGTACGGATATCGCTGCACAGAAAATGAGTTTTCTGCCTTATACTCTCCATAAATAAGTTTACCACTTTATAATCTCCCTTGAAAATAGTTCGCAAAACAAAAAAAAAAGAATCACTTCATTTAAATCTAAACTCTTATCTAACTATTTCAACCGTAGCTCATAAAGGAGAATAAATTTAGTAGCTTAACATAAAAAAAAAATCTAATTGAATAGTTACCACTATTTAAAGTTGGAAAGTATATACCTCCAGTAAGGAAAGGAAAAAAATAATACTAATAAATAAATTAATGGATGACAGGTTAGATATCTTTATTTTACTATGAAAAAAAAAAAATATTCATAATATACATATGTTAGCTCTTAGCTTTTGAAATACCTTACTTATTACCTTGAATCTAATATAACCACGTGTGCTTCTTTAAGGAGTACTTACATTTCTATATATATCATTTAAGCTATATATCTAAGACTAATTTAATTACTTTATAATTTTCTTATTAGAATTATTTGTTAGAGATAATTTCATTTAAAATTAAGACTAATATAGTTATATTTAAAATTTCCTTATATGGATTATTTATTAAAGATAATTCAAATTATAATTTGAAGATTAATTTAAGTATATACATAATTTCTTATGAGAATTATTTATAATTTTATTTAATAAGAAACTTTTGTAAAGAGAATAAAAGTATGGCACATTGGCAACAATATTAATAGACCTAATTATATTAGGTAATTTTATGTAGTAATGATAGGTAATATTATGAAGGACGCTACTAAATAGGTGAGGACTTCGTCCACTCAAATCAAATAATATTGTTCCATGAAAGTAGATCAAACGTTATTACACCCCTTCATTTTAACTTAGTTATCTTTGAGCCTAGGTTAAGTGCAAACCTAATGTCTTTTGAAGTGGTGTGCGTGCTGGCCACATGCCCACCAACCATCATTGGTTGCACCTAGCCAGTAATTATGTATGTGCATACACGTCAGTGATCATGGTTATATGTGTTTTTTTAGAAAAAAAAAAATTAGTTGCGTTTTGCCCTCATACAAATATTTAGGGTGTTACATGGAAATATGATTCTTTGTAATCTCATGATTATAATATATATTTATGGTTATTAAAATTGAATTACTCTTTCTTATATTGGGTTATCACATGTGAATGCTTTAATGATAGAATTATGATGGATGTATGGTTTTTTATTAATGAATGCTTTGTTACAATTTATAATGCAATATGGAAATTCGTTTGTTATCGTTGTTATGGGTTTAGGTTACGTAATGTTTCCTCATGTACCCCAGAGGACTTAGGTGACTAGAATATTCATTTAATTGAATGTCATGCATTGGAAAACTTAATGTACATATCTTATATGTTAACTTAAAAAAAAAAAATTGCGCGGTTATAGTTGTCCTTTGGGGTTTGTGCATTGGGGCATTACAATTCATAAATATAAGTAACTATATTGATTGATATATATATATATATATATATATATATATATATATATATATATATATATATATACATGAAGTGGATATATATTTATAACTCATCAATTAATTATAACCACATAAAGAAGAACTCACATAAGGCAAGAGACTTAAACAAATCATGATCAATCAAGAAACTAGAGAATAAAACCTAAGTCATTCAATTCAAGAAAACAACCTATCTCAATCAAGGTTGACTATCCAATTATTCCAATAAGTCAAGACTATGAGAAAAAGGCACTTACTCAATTCATAAACTAGCCCAACTCAAGCAGACCAAATTGGAATGTGAGTGTGTGTGATAGCTCAGTATTGGCTTATTACAGGTTACTGAACCGAATCCTTCTCTTGAGTGATACTTCCGCTCCCTTCGAGAAGCATGAACTTGTACTTGTATCCAACTTGGCACATTTGCAATAGTAGTTAAACGTTCACATAAAATCCACTTGCATCATAAAACATTAAAATATTCAAATTGCAATATATATTGTTTCATTGTACTTCATCAATATAAACATAATCACTCCTTCAAAGCAATACATTTTAATACCTATTTCGGTATTCTGTCCATTTATCAAACATATCAAAATCATGATTTACATTCATCATCCTATTTACTTGTGAAGGTAAAAGTAACTTAGTAACAATAAGACAGGGTGTAACAAGTATCCTTCAACTTCTACGGTATGCCTAAAACCTACCTTCATTATTACTTAATGCATTCTTGTTTGAATTCATTACTTCAATAGCCTTGTCCATTTACATTGAAATGAATCAAAATTGGTGTTTCATATGCCATGTTTTTGCTATCACACTCTATACCCATGACAAAACCCCAACCCAATATCAGCCACTATCCCTTACAACTTACTATGATATGTTTATATACCTTCAAACAATAGTATGGTACAAATATTGCCAACCCTTTTTGATACAACATTATGATACATACATATATATATTTATATTGCAAAGATACGTAGATTTGTAAGTTTCCTAAAGCCTTCTTCATTTACATTCAACTTACACGTTTATCTATCTCTGTAATATATACACACAAATACATATTGCTATATATATATATATGATGCCTAATACTGAAACTACATACTAGAATTTTTATATAAATTCAAATTTCAAACAACAATATGGTACAAATATTTCCAACCCTTTTTGATAGTACAACATTATGATACAAATATATATATATATATATATATATATATATATATATATATATTGCAAAGATGCATAGATATGTAAGTTACCTATATCCTTGTTCATTTACATTCAACTTACGTATCTATTTATCTCTGCAATCATATATATATATATTGCATAGATAGATAGCTATGTAAGTTTCCTAGAGCCTTCTTCATTTACATTCAACTTAATTAGATGTATGCTTTGTTTGTTCTTCAATTAAAGTGATGGTAAATATTGGCCCCTCTCCCTTACAACCAACTATGATAATGGCTGAATCCTACTTCTGTTATAACCATTTTTGAAATTTATATATAACTTGAAATAGTAGTATTATATATATATATATATATATATATATTGTATAGATAGATAGATACATAAGTTTCCTATACCCTTCTTCATTTACATTCAACTTGATTAGATTGATGCTTTGTTTGTTCTTTAATTATTGAAACATGTATGGTAACCATTTATGAAACAACATTATGAAACATTTACATAACTTGTAACAACAGTATGATAGAAATATTTTAAACCCTTTTCTAGGAATATACTACTATTTCAAGTTATATTATATTGTTGTTTTAAGACTTATCTATATCATACTTCTCTTTCAAATTATATTTATTTGTATCATACTATTGTTTCAAGTTTATATATATTTGTATCATTATGCTATTTTAGGAAGGGTTTAACATGATCACCCAAGGGTTTATAAGAGTTAGAATTGGGGATATGATAGGATAACATGTATTGCTTGTTTCATTTAACATGATTACCCAAAGGTTTATAAGAGTTAGAATTGAGGATATGATAGTATAGTATGCATTTCTTGTTTCATTCAACATGATCACCCAATGGTTTATAAGAGTTAAAATTAGGGATATGATAGTATATCATGCATTGTTTGTTTCATTGCACACACCCTTGATCATTTGAAATCAAATCAATTAGATGCACGGTTAGTTTGTTCTTCAATTATAGTTACTCTTACATGTATGAATTTTTTGTTTCAGTTTGGATCATTCTTTTAATTGTAAGAGTTAGAATTATATGTTGTTTACTAATCTTGTGCTTGGTTCAACGCAGAGGAAGAATAAAGTGACAACAAAAACCACACAAGTTGTAACAAAGCGGAGGCGGACAAGTGCGCCTGTACACAAGAGAGGTGTGAGGATGCCACATAGCGATGATGAGGATGTAGTAATTCCTATTGAGCAACCAACTGAACAACCAAGCAATTATGAGGACATAGTAATTCTTGTTGAGTAGCTAACTGAACCTGTAGTCCAAGTAAACCCAATTGTAACAACTAAAAAGGTTGTAGTGTGGTGGGAATGGACCATGGATGACATGGAACATGCCATTAAAAATGTCAAAGATAACTACATGCCAACAAGAGGGGTAGACAAAAAGTGGGGTATTCCAACTACCACATTGTCAAATTGGCTGGGTGGTGTTACCACCACAAAAAGGAAAGGGCCCCCAATAGTCCTAAATGATGATGAAGAGACAATGGCCATTCAATGGTGCGAGGAGATGGCTGCTATTGGCTATGGTTTGGAGATTGTGAATCTCAAATCTCAAGTGTCCCAAATATGCTAGTCGAGGCCTAATCCCTTCAAAGATGGACTTCCTAGTAAGTCTTGGTGGATGGGGTTCAAAAGAAGGCATCCCAATTTGTGTTTTAGAAAACCCCAAGGGAAAGATAGAGACCGTGTTTTCAATCTCAAGCATGTAGTTGTAGCTGCATTCTACAAACACTAGAGAAGGCATACACAACTAGAAATTATGGACCCTAAAAGATTTGGAACTATGATGAGACAAGGATACAAGTTGGGCAGCATGGTTCAATGAAGGTTCTTGCCAAAAGGGGCAACAAAAGTGTTGCATATATTATCCAAAAGAGACGAGAGTGGATCACAATTTTGGCATGTGAAAACACTCTAGGTCAAAAAATACTAGGCTTTTACTTGTTCAAAAGAAAAAATCATGTGCAAAACTACATAATCAATTGTGAGCCAAGAGAATTAATGGTTGTTCAACCTTATGCATGGATGATGAAAAACCTTTTTGTGAAATAGCTAATTTTTTTTGCTATGCAAGTACCTGGGGGTTGCTTTCGTAGCCATAAACACCTCCTCATATTTGATGGCCATGGCAGCCATGTAGCCTTTTCTACCATTTCTAAAGCAAGGGCACTGGTCATTGATTTGCTTACCCTACCAGCTCACACATCACATAGGATGAAACCACTTGATTGGAGTGTATTTTCCTCTTTCAAATCTCATTTCAAAAGGGAAAGTACAGAATGGAGTACTAGACATCCAAATTTGGAGACAAGAAGGGAAAAACTAGCTACACTTGGCAACCTTGCTTTTCAAAAGGAATTGGAAATTAGGAAAATAACAACTGAGTTCAAGAGAACAGGCATTTGGCCTCTTGATCCAAATGCATTGGACAATGACACGAGGCCTAGTGATACTTTTCAATTTGCTACCCTCGAGGAAGCATCTACTACTGAAAACATTATAAACCTATCTAACAATGGTTTTCTAGTAAATGAGGGTGACTGTATAGATGGAACAACAAAACTTGGAGATTAGCAAAGCCCACTTGAAGCAACTAAATGTGCAAACCATGAAAGTCCACCACAAACTTCAAAATTTTTAGACCACCAATCACCATCAACAATAGTTTCGGGAAAGCAAAATAGTATTGTAGACATCTCTCTTTCCCTACCAACTCCACCCGAGGAGCCATCGTGGTTGTTAGAGGGTGCTACTAATCTTGGTATTGATCTGCATGTGGAGCTAGATCAAATTCTTACAATACCATCTCCACTGCACAACATGGGCCCAAATACTATAGCTCATTTTTATGCTAATTGGGGAGAAAATCAAGTTGATCAGTTAGGAGATGAATTGGATGAAATAGCTAGTTAGGTGCAGGAAACAAAAAATAAGGATTCAATGGAGCCATTGGGAGTCCAAACAACTTCACACATCTCATAATTCTTGAATCTACCTGTTCATGTAGTCAAAGACAAGTCCAATATGGTAGCTGACCATGGGATTAAACTGCCAAGAGGATCCCAACTCCTAACCGTTGATGACTACATGATGTTTCTAAATGAACAAGAGGATAAGAAGATGGAAATATAGGAATTGAAAGAGAGGAAGAAGGAACAGATTGAAGAGTGTAGGACAAAAATAATTGCAGCAAAGGATCTCAAGTCTCTATTGAGAATTGAAAAGGAATAGCAATGAGTAGCAACAAAGGTTGAAAGAGAGCTACAAAAGAAAGAGGGGGAGAAAAAAAAGGGAGCAACAAAGGATAGAAAGGGAAGTTGCAAAAAAGGAAAAAGAATTGGAGACGACATGAAAAGAGGAAGCAAGGGAAAGGCAACTCAACAACCCTCTAAATCCCTTGCCTGACCGTCATAGGATATTCACAGACTTTGTGTCTATTCAATGCCCCCAATATTGTCCACCCTCACCTACCCCAAGTATTATCCAACCATTTTAGAGTTGGAGTCCTATCCACCCTCACCCAGGTACCCCAAGTATTACCCAACTAGTTCAAAGTTGGAGTCCTACTCGGTCACAGGCCACAAACAACACACAAGATAGCTTCACTTCATATTTTAGTTTTCGTAGTTTTTTTACTTGAATAAAATGTTATGTATGAACTTTTTTGTTGTGAAAGTGTTGATGGATTCCAAATGATGTAATATTCTGACTAATTGTTAGATTGTGAACAGTTTTTTTTTAATTGTTTTGAAGGTTTGTACTTGAAACAACAATATGATTTGAATACAAACAACTTATTCCTACATGTTGCAGTCACTGACTATTAGAGTAGCTATAATTGAAGAACCAACAAGGCATACATCTAATTAAGTTGAATGTAAATGAAGATAACTATATATATTATATACACACACACACACACACACATATATATATATACATATATACATATATATACAGCTATAGGAAACATATGTATCTATCTAACTATGTACATATATGTATCATACTATTGTATCACACTGTTGTTTGAAGTTATATAAAAATTTCAATATGTTGTATCACAAAGGGTTGGAAATATTTATACCATACTGTTGTTTGAAAATATATATAAATTTCAGTATGCTATATCAGAAAGTGTTGGAAATTTTTGTACCATAATGCTATTTAAAGTTATATATAAATTTCATAATGCTGTTTCAAAAATGGTTATAATAGAAGTAGGAGTCAACCATTATCATAGTTAGCTGTAAGGGAGAGGGGCCGATATTTATAGTCACTATAATTGAAGAAAAAACAAAGCATACATCTAATTAAGTTGAATGTAAATGAAAAAGGCTATAGGAAACTTATCTATTTATCTATCTATCTCTGCAATACATACATACATACATACATACATACATACATACATATATACATATATATATATATATACATACATATATATATATATATATATATATATATATATATATATATATATATATATTGCAAGGATAGATAAATATGTAAGTTGAATGTATACAAACATATGTATGTTGTCACACCTCAGACTTTGATGCTACCTGAATTTACTTTATGTGAAACTGATTTATGAATAATTGTGTGTGCTAGAATAAATATTATGTTATTTTGAAAGATGAAATAAGTAAATGATTATTTTATTTTGGAAAAGATGAAATGTAATGAATATTATTTTATTTTGAAATGATGCAATATAGAAAATGTTATTTTGAAAAAGATAAATTATATTGCTTTGATTTATTTTTGGACGCTAACCTATAATGGGTGCCTGAGTTTTCATGAGTTGTAGGTTGTCGAAGACAAGGGTGTGGTTAAGGTAGAGGAGGCTAGCTACCTGGAGGGTTAAGATGGAGTGGTCTCTCTCGCACACACAAACAATTAGAAATCATATAGTTGCATTAGAATTTCATTAATTGATCATATTATATTTTTTCTTATTTTATAGTTGGTTATTTAATTAATTGATGGAAAAATTAAATGCTCATAGAAAATAGAAGAAATAGTTTTAATTTATTTTATTTCTTGATTTTATTTGAAGAATAAAATTATTATTATTTATTGTTTTATAGATAATTGTGATGCAAACTAATAAATCATGTTTGTTATTGAAAATTAGTTTTATTTGATAAATTAGAAATAAATCATCGAAAAGAAAGCAAGATTTTGAAAACAAAACAATGAGAAAGAAAACAATCGAAAATTAGAAAAATAGAAGAAAATAACTTAAATTTAGAAAATAAAACACAAAAACAAAGCAAAACAAGAATGGAAAAAAAAGAAAGAAAATCATAAAAGAGAATGATCTCTCATTCTCTCAAGAACACTAGATTCATTCTCAATTTTCAGTCTACAAAATAAAAATAGAAGCAGAGACAAAAGAGTTGGGAATTGAGAAAAGTAGAGAGAAGAATAGTGAAAGAGGAGAGAAGAACAAGAAGGAAGTTAGACGGGGTAGCGTTTTACCAAGTTTTTATGCAAATTCCATTATGGTAAAATTCCAATTTGTGTGAATAAATGTTGTGGAACAATCTCCATTTTATGTGAAACGATAAATCTCATTTTTTGATATTAAATTGATTATATTTGTACCAAAAGTGTAGTTATGTGTTTTTATGTTAAAATCATCTATTTTCTGTATAAAAAAATAAGTATCATGGCTATATATTTTTATTTCTCTTATTATATATATATATATATATATATATATAAAACCATAATACATATGTTATACACATTATACTAAACAGTAAATATATTTAATTTTAGATTTTACTCAAAATTGTTGTAATTTTTTTATCGGAAATAAGTTAGGAAAAAATATTTTTTAAAAAAAATTAATTGTCTTGTTTACAGCCTACGGCTGTGGAAAGGATGCTGCTCTTCCACAGGCGGTTGCCTCCATGAGGAGGCCATCACCCCTCCCCACCCCCACACAACCATTTTGCTGAACATTTACATTTTGACTTGGCAAAACAGGCATTGGTCCGTGATTTTTCTTGTATGGATATATATTTGTGTTTTTATATATATATATACCATTGTATATTTATCAATATATTCAATTGTATAAGATCTCTGATTTGATGAGAATTATCCACTATTGAAAAACAATATTTGTTTATGTAATATATATATACACGAGCAAGATTTATTTTTCCAAGAATGTTGTATATATATCTAATATTGATAAGTGTACATATTGAATATATAAAAATAAATCAATTGTTAGTTAAACTAGTCAAGTTGGGAATTATTTATATAAAACGAATTATTAGAATTTTTGTATGCAAAATGGAAAAACACCCTCTGTAAAATTACTCCAAACTGTAGAGATGAAATAAACCCACATGAAAAAACTTATAAGTTTTAAACATTTAGTTTATATCACAAATCTGAAAATAACTTCATTTATGTTGAATATTTATATATCATTGGAAGTGTAATAAATAATCCAAAATGTGTGAGCTAGAAAAATAAAGTAGATTGAGTAAATCCTATGATTTTTCTGAAAGGAACAATGTAAGACATCCACTTAAATTTTTAAACAATTTTAAACTTTGAATTAAGTGAAATGACTCTTTGTTTATTATTTCTATGCAATTTTTACTTCTGGGATAGGATGCTAAATGTGGGCTCCCAAAGACGGTAATTTACTTTTTCTAAATTACCATTTGTTTATTATTGCTTGGCCAAGCTACTATACTAGTGAAATAGATGGTTTGAAAAGCCTAGATTATATGCTATTTATGTTTCTGCCACATCCTGTATGTAAGAATTATGTTATTCTAGTTTAGGAGTGCATATAGACATCAGGCATGCATTGAGATATTCCCTCTTGTTTTTACTGTTTTAGGTTGCTAGGATCCTCGTGCAAGGTCGGTGCTTTCTTCGTGTTAGGAAGAAACCCAGGAAAGTCCAGTACTTTTTGGTTGGGTAGAAAAACCACCTTAACCTCACTCGTGGCCTCGACTTGCGGAAGACCATTAGAGTCATGGCGGTTGAGGATAAAGATTCTTATGCTATATGATTCATTATAGATATACTTCATTGTAATATTCTTGTATGGCTTTCTTAGCCAATCTGTAAAATGTATAATTATCTTCATGGATGTACTTGATGTATTGATGCAAAATCTTTTACTTGTAACATTGAAACAGATGTAATGTAACACCCCTTTTGGTGTATGTAAATGTAAGCTAACACTCTTAGTGTTTGGAATTTATACTCCATTATTGGAACTTGCTAATGTGCAATTATAGATATTTTAATTAATAAATGCCTCACTTTCCTTATTTGGAATAAGCTTTGCTTTTGGGCTTCTAATTTTAGTATGTGAGTTTTTTGTGCTTTACATTTGGTATCAGAGCGTCTAGGTTAAACTCTAGGACCTATGCCTAATTACACTAAAATACAATGTTTTTCAGAGTAATCCAAATGGATGCTAGACTTAGTTACCAACATGGAGGAGGATCCCATGGTGATCTGAGATAGATTGGATAAAATCCTAGCCTTGTTGAATCAATAAGGGGCTAGGATGGACAATCTGGAATAGGAAATTTGAATAGGCTAACCAAGGCTGAACTCAAGCGAAAATGAGGGTAATAGAAATGAAACAAATGAAGAAAACCTTGAGACTAAAGGAAACCCAAGTAAGTAGGAGAAAGTGGCTAAAGAGTTGGGTAAGGACCTCAAAAAGGTCACCCCACCAAAATTTGATGGTAGGACAATCGGGGATGAGGCAGAAGCATGGGTAATAGAGATGGATAAGTATTTTTCCCTGTGCAATTTGTCCAATGAGACTAAGTATGGGGATCCTATCAACTCATCAGTGAGGCTGCCACTTGGTGGGATAATGAAAAGGCTAAGAAGCGGCTATTTCCTGGTAAGGTAACTTGAGAGAAATTTTTGCAATTGTTCAGGAAAAGGTGGGTACCTAAGTTGTATTTTGACAAGAAGATGACCGAATTCCAGAATCTCACCCAAGGGGGAATGATAGTAACTCAATATTGGGAAAATTTTTCCCACTTGCTCAAATACGTACCCTAATATCAACTTGATGAGAGGTTCTAGATTCTCAAATTTATCATGGGGATTAGGCCTCAAATTGGAGTTGATGTAGACATTCATAACCATTCCACCATGGATGAGGTTTTTGAAAAAGTGATCAAGTAGGAACAAAAGTTACAACAGGTTGAAAATTACAAAAAGAGCAAAGATTCCAATATGGTAATAAGAAATCTCAAGGAAACAACTAGAATAATAGTAATCAAAATCAAAATAATTAGGGCAATAACAATAACCGATAGATCATAAATCTTAAGAGGGGAAACAATTCTCAAGACTGCAACGATGGAAATCAGAACAACAACAAGAGGGTCAATTATAACAATAATAATGGAAATAATAGAAGAGTTGCTTCAAATAGACCTAGAGCACCCTGCAGAGGTTGTTACACATGCGGTTGTGAGCACTATGCCAACGTGTGTCCTTAGAGAGTGAATAATTAGAAAAATAAGAACCAACATCACATTCATGCGGCAGTTAAAAATTGCCAAGCTGATTTCCAGGCTATGCCAATTATCTAGTGTAGGGGTAAGCTTTTTAGATGCCCTGTTTCTATCTTAATTGATACTAGAGCCACTGATTGTTTTGTAGATCCAAATGTTATTTCTAAATTATTTGTTAAACCAGGATACATGGCTAACTCATGGAAGGTCCAATATGGAAATTGGATAGAGAAAACAATAGAGCAATGTCTTGCTTGCAACGAACTTGAACTTCCTAGCTTTGAGATGTAGGTTAACTTGTATGAGGCACCCCTAGGGTTGTATGATGTAATTTTGGGGATAAATTAGCTTACTAAGCATAATTCCATTGCAGATTGTGAAGAGAAAATAGTGAAATGCTTAGATGATCAGGGTAACCATGTTGAGATTCATGGTATAAAAAGGCCCTTAGAACTCAGGCAGTTCTCTGCCATGTAGCTGAAAAAGGCTAACAGGAAAGGGTGCACTATATATGTAGTTAAAGTCAGGAACCTTGATAACTCAGAGTTGCCAGCTAATGACCATCCCATTATGAAGGAATTCCAAGATGTTTTTCTTGATGAACTGACTAAGTTACCACCTAAATGAGACTTTATTTTTCAATAGACTTATACCTAGAACTGAGCCTCAGTCAAAGGCACTATACAAGATGAAAACTACTGAATTGTATGAGCTGAAGACCCAGTTGCAAGAGTTTCTTGACCAGGGATTTATAAGGCCAAGTGTGTCTCCATGGGGAGCACCTATCCTATTTGTGAAGAAGAAGGATGGGACCTTAAGGTTGTGTACTGATTATAGAAGTTTAAACAAGGCTACCATAAAAAATAAATACTTGCTCCCTAGAATAGATGAATTTTTTGACCAAATGAAAGGAGCTAAGGTATTCTCAAAGATCGATTTGAGATCGAGATACCACCAGCTAAGGATAAAAGATGAAGAAATTTTGAAGACTGCATTTAGGACTAGATACAAACACTATGAGTTCACGGTGTTACTATTTGGGCTAACCAACACCTTGGCATCTTTTATGAATTTGATGAACATCATCTTTTGAGACTGCTCAAATGACTTTGTATTAGTTTTTTTGGATGACATTTTAATATACTCCAAATTAGAGGAAGTGCATGTCAAACACCTGAGGATAGTGTTGCAACATTTAAGGGATCATAAGCTTCTTGGGAAGATGTCAAAATGCACTTTTTTACCAAACTAAGGTGCACTATTTGGGTCATGTTATTTCAGCTGAGGGGATAATAGTGGACCTAGATAAGATCAAGGCAATCATGGAGTGGCCAGTGCCACAAAATGTATTAGAAGTTCAAATATTTATAGGGATTTTTGGCTATTATAGAATTTTTTTCAAGGGGTTCTCAACAATTGCAACACCCATCACCACACTCCAAAGAAAGGGAAAGAAATTTGAATGGAGTGATAGATGTGAAAAGGAATTTCAGTTGTTAAAGGAGAAACTTACTTTTGCACCTAGCTTGATTGTGTCGGATCCAAATGGGCACTTTATCGTGATAACAAATGATTCAGGAGAGGGTGTAGGAGTAGTTCTTATGTAGGATGGACAGGTGGTGGCATACGAGTCTGGGAAATTGAAGTAACATGAATTGAACTATGCACCACATGATTTGGAGTTGGTCGCCATAGTGCATTCCCTTCAAATGTGGAGGCACTATCTTTTGGGGAATCCTTTCAAATTGAAAACAAATCATTTGGGACTACAATACATTTTCACTCAACCCAACTTGAATGCTTGACAAAGATGATGGTTGGAGTTTTTGAGTGAGTACGATTTTGGCATTAAGTATATAAAAGGAAAATAAAATAGAGTAGTAGATTCCCTAAGCATGAGGAGACATCTTGCAGTTATGGTCACTGTAGGGTCAAATTTTAGATAGTAGGTGGTACAAGCTTTGTCAGGAGATGAGCATTATGATAGGGTGAAACAAGCCCTAGAGGAAGATCCTTTGGATTGTAGATATGATGGATACATGTTTGAGACTAATGGATTCTTAAGATATTAGGGACAAATGTATGTTCCTAATTCAATAGGGTTGAGAGAATTAGTGCTAGAAGAATTTCACAATGCACCTTATTGAGGGCACCCCGATGTAACAAAAATGATAGGACTTAGAACATTGTATTTATGGCCAGGACTTAGGAGGCCTATTATTGCTTTTGTAGCCTGATGTTTAGAATGCCAGTGAGTTAAGGCTAAGCATTCACATCCGGTGGGACTTCTATACCCACATAGGGTGTCGGAATATAAATGGCAGGTAATCATTGTGGATTTCATTCAGGGGTTTCCTATGACCAAGACCTGACATGGTGTCATCTTGGTTGTGGTTGATAAATTAACAAAAGTATCTCACTTCATTCCTAAAAATCTTAAGGATGGTTCATTGCTCTTAGTGGAAAAAGTTTGTGTAGGAAATATTATGGTTCCATAGAGTGCCAAAAAAAATCATCTTTGATCGCGACACTCGAATGACTTCTAGGTTCTGGACTACGTTGAATGCTTCTTTGGGGACCAAATTGAACTTTAGCTCAACTTATCATCCTTAGACTAATGGTCGGATGAAGAGGGTGAATCAGGTAGTAGAGGATCTCCTTAAAATGTACTATATGGATCAACAACATAAGTGAGAAGAGTACTTTCCCTTGGTGGAATTTTCATATAATAACTCATATCATGCCTCTCTAGGAATGACACCTTTCAAGGCTTTGTATGGCCTCAAATGTCGTACACCTATCAGTTGGGATAAGGTGGAAGACATGATTTTCATTGTGCTAGAGATGTTGAGAGAGATAGAGGATTAGATGAAGTTAATTAAGGAAAAGTTGAAACAAGCTTCAGATCGCCATAAGAGCTTTGCAGATAAGAAAAAAACATTTAGATAGTTCTCATTGGGAGATAAGGTCTTCTTGAGGGTTTGACCATAGAAGAGCTCAATCTTATTTGGCAGGAGCTCTAAGCTTGCCCCTAGATACGTTGGGCCATTAGATGTTTTGGAAGTTATCAACCTGGTTGCATATAGGCTTGCTCTACCATCGACTCTATATCGTATACATAATGTATTCCATGTTTCTATGCTTAAGCCATACCATTCGACTGCTTATCATATTCTTGATTGGCGTGCATTGCAGGTTTAGGATCCAAGGGTTGTACTAGTGAAGCCCACCGGGATTTCGGAGAGGCACAATGTTAAGTTGCGGAAGCATGATGTTGTGTAGTATAGGGTCTAGTGGGACCAGTATTCAGTGGATAGTGCCACTTGGGAGAATGTAGAGGATATTGATGGATCATTCCCATATTTGAGATTTTAGCATACTTTTATTTCTGCATATGGGTAAGTGCACCAAGATGGTTCCCAAAAAGGTACTTGAGTGGCCACTTTTTTTTTGAAATTAGGAAATACTGACCTTGGACGTAAAATTGAGGATAGTTACACTCAAAATTTTGAGATGGAACAAAAACAAGGATCAAAGTGCTCAGAGTCTACTTTCTAAACTACTAATTTATTTTAAAAATGGTTGAGATTAAGGGGTTCAAATGAGGTACATACACAAATTGGTGTTGTTTTTGTCAGAAAAACATAACATAGCAACTCTTGTACGACCCTTGTACGGTGAACCTGTTTTATTTTATTTTTAAAATCGCTACTGTCAGAAGTTAGCTAATAGTATGTAGTTGATGCACTATTTTTCTAATAATTTTTTAATGAATATTTGATTTTTTTACTAATTTTCAAAGTGGACACTTCCTGAAAAACAAAATTTTGGCCATGCTACCCCTACAAATTTTAGAAACTAATTGAATTTTTTATTTTTATTTTTATTTTTTTCAAATTTGTAAAATGGAGTCTAGTTTCTAAAAATGTAATTTACTTGAAATTTTGATGAATGGTTAATTTATAACGAAAAAAACACCAAACACTGCTTTTTTCCAAAAAAGAGACATACAAACAAAATAAATTATGGATGAAAGGCTTAACATTTCCAGAAAGTGAAAAAAATTACATCGTTGGATAGCTAAGAGAGAACCTAACATTACCCGGGTGTTGAATTTGTTCAACATTGAGCCATGTGCAATCCTGACGGTGAGCATGAACCCGATTATGTGAAATATTATAGAATTTGCAAAAACACATCTTTGGTCATTGGGAATGCCCTCCAAGCCTTTGGGTTGGTATTCCAAGGAAAATACTAATCCCAAGGCTTGGGGATTCCCAAAGCAAGATATAATGCGAGCGCGTTATAACGCGCTCACGTTATATCTCAATTTTGACATGGATTTTACGTTTTGCGAATGCATTGACAAAACATGAGCACATTATAATGCACTCACGTTTTGGTCTACATTTACATTTTTTTCTTCTCCTTTTCTTGTCTCTTTCTTCTTGTTATCTTTCATGGAAACTATATACATGAAATAAACATTTAAGTATAAGTTGACATTTACATATGGATGTTTACTTTATTATACTTTAAGTTATATTTCATGTATATAGTTTCAGGATGTTTGAGAGTGGTTTCAGATCTCTAGGAGTTATAATGCAAATTCTAGTTTTTGGAAGATCTCACAAATTTTTGACTTAGTCAAATTTTAGTAATCAGGAAGTCAAATTTTAGTAATCAACAAGTTGTATT
>VDFB02367647.1:29140-46979 GCA_007258455.2 Sequoia sempervirens
TGAAATCCATAGTGATTACCTGCCATTTATATTCTGACACCCTATGTGGGTATAGAAGTCCCACCGAATGTAAATGCTCAGCCTTAACTCACTGCCATTCTAAACATCAGGCTACAAAATCAATAATAGGCCTCCTAAGTCCTGGCCAAAAATACAATGGTCTAAGTCCTTCTATCATTTTTGTTACACCGAGGTGCCCTCAATAAGGTGCATTGTGAAATTCTTCTAGCACTAATTATCTCAACCCTATTGAATTAGGAACATACATTTGTCCCTGATATCTTAAGAATCCATTAGTATCAAACATGTATCCATCATATCTACAATCCAAAGGATCTTCCTCTAGGGCTTGTTTCACCCTATCATAATTCTCATCTCCCGAAAAAGCTTGAACCACCTGCTATCTAAAATTTGACCTTACAGTGACCATAACTGCAAGATGTCTCCTCATGCTTAGGGAATCTACTACTCTATTTTATTTTCCTTTTATTTACTCAATGCCAAAATCGTACTCACTCAAAAACTCCAACCATCATCTATGTTGAGCATTCAAGTTGGGTTGAGTGAAAATGTATTGTAGTCCCAAATGATTTGTTTTCAATTTGAAAGGATTCCCCAAAATATAGTGCCTCCACATTTAAAGGGCATGCATTATGGCGACCAACTCCAAATTGTGTGGTGCATAGTTCAATTCATGTTGCTTCAATTTCCTAGACTTGTATGCCACCACATGTCCATCTGACATAACAACTACTCCTACAACCCCTCCTAAATCATCTGTTATCACGATAAAGTGCCCATTTGGATCTGACACAATCAGGCTAGGTGCAAATAAGTTTCTCCTTTAACAACTGAAATTCCTTTTCACATCTATCACCCCATTCAAATTTCTTTCCCTTTCTTTGGAGTGCGGTGATGGGTGTTCCAATTATTGAGAACCCCTTGAAAAAAATTCTATAATAGCCAGAAAGCCCTATAAAGCTTTGAACTTCTGATACATTTTGTGGCACTGGCCACTCCATGATTGCCTTGATCTTATATGGGTCCCCTGTTATCCCCTCAACTGAAATAACACGATCCAAATAATGCACCTTAGTTTGGTAAAAAAGTGCATTTTGACATCTTCCCAAGAAGCTTATGATCCCTTAAAATTTGCAACACTATCCTCAGGTGTTTGACATGCTCTTCCTCTAATTTGGAGTATATCAAAATGTCATCCAAAAAAACTAATACAAAGTCATTCGGGGCAGTCTTAGAAGATGATGTTCATCAAATTCATAAAAGATGTCAAGGTGTTGGTTAGCCCAAACAGTAACATCGTGAACTCATAGTGTTTGTATCTAGTCCTAAATGTAGTCTTGGAAATGTCTTCATCTTTTATCCTTAGCTGGCGGTATCTCGATCTCAAATCGATCTTTGAGAATACATTAGCTCCTTTCATTTGGTCAAAAAAATTCATCTATTATAGGGAGCAAGTATTTATTTTTTATGGTAGCCTTGTTTAAACTTCTATAATCAGTACACAACCTTAAGATCCTGTTATGCCTTGCATAACCACCCCATTTTATTCTGGAACAAAATAGGTCCCCCCTTTTTGTTTTTCCCTTTGGCCTTTGGTTTTCTGCCTTAGGTGTTTTTCTTTTAAGTTCTGTCGGAAGCGGAACCGGGACCAATACCGAACTTGGAAATTTCTTCTAAGTTCTGATTTTTGTTCTGTCCCCGGTTCCGGTTCCGATGGTTCTTTTTCTTCGTCTTTTGTTCTTTCTCAGAGCCAGGTCCGAGTCCAAATCAAAATGTTAAACTTTCTTCAAAGTTTCTCGTTCGGATTCCATCCTGACCCTGACTCCGCCTTTCCCTTTCTCTCTCTCAATCATCAGGTTCTCCCCTTCACGTTTTGGTTTGTTCCAACGGACTCGGATTTAGAACTGGAACTGAACCCTGAAACTTTATCAAGTTTCAAGTTCTTGTTCCATTCTGATCCCAGTTCCGCATTTTGTCGTTCTTTGGCTTTTTGTTTCTTTTGTTTTGTCGTGGGCCTTTTTTTCCTCCCCTTCCTCTTTTTCCTTTCTTCTCCCTTCTGTCTTTTTCGAGTAATGTCAGAAGCGGGTTCGGGATGGAATCCGAACCTGAAACTTGAAAAAGTTTCTGGCTCGGGTTTGGTTTCGATCCTAGTTCCGCCTTGTTTGTCGTTTGTTTCCCCCGTTCCGACCATTTGGTCACGGGGTGTTTTTCTTCCTTTCCCACTTTTTTCCTTTTTTCCTTTGTGTGTTGTCGGAAGCGGGGCCGGATCGGAATCCGAACTTGAAACTTCGAAGAAGTTTCAATTTCGGATTTGGTTCTGCCCCCACCTCCATTGTGCTTCAGTAGGATCGGTTTTTGCTCTGATCCCGCTGGCATTTGTTTCCCTGTCCTTTGCATTTTGGTTTCCTTCGCAGAAGCGGAGCTGGGGCGGGGTATGAATTTGGAAATGTTGATTATTTCCATAGCTCGTTCCCATCGTGACTCTGGTCCCAGTTCCGATTTTCTTTTTGACCCCGCCCCCGCCAGTTTTAAAGGCGAGGGATGTCGTTTCTAGGTCCGTTTTTGTCCTGATCCCAGTTTCGTCAGGATTCGTCCATTCTCTTTTGCCTCTCGTCCCAGTTCGGTTTTAGTTCCGCCCCCGCCAGTTTTGAAGGTAAGTGTTGTTTCCGGTTCTGTCTTGGTCCCGCTTCCGCCTCCACTGGCGTTGTGTTTCTTTTTGATAAAATTAAAGACATGATAAATAATGATATATTTTATTTGCCTTTGGGAACTAATCGAGGCATCTATTTTGAAGGATCGAGTTATTTATTTGAAAGATGTCTCTTGAGGAGATTTCGCCAAAGGATCTAATTTCGGCATGATGTCTGGCCGAAGGAACAAAGTCTTGTCGACTTGAAGATCCCGGCGAAGGAAGGCGACTTCGGCAAAAGGTCTTGCCGACCTTATAGGGTCCCACCGACATATTTTCTGCCCTCGGTGTAACATGTTGAGCACGGTGTAACGTCTCGCCGACCAGATGAAGTCTCCCCGAAGTGAAGTGAGCTCTCAGTGAAAGGACACGACTTCGGTGTAGTGTCTCAGCGAAGGAAGTTAGTCTCGTCGACAACTTGCAGATGGACCGATCTCGAGTGGAAAAAGAGCCGAGGAAGAAGAAGGAGGTCGTGAGTCATAATGCCAGCTAGTGTCTACTAACACGGGTAGCTCGACATTAATGGTGATATTTTAGGGCATTCAAAGCGGCTCCGCTGGAGTTTGAAGATGGACACAGAGGCGTAGGGATAAATACAGTAGCTGCAAAAGATCTACAGATCATCCTAGGGAACGATCCTTCACCGACATGGATAGCAGGGATTCGCATTTAATGCAGAACTGACTTTCTTCAAAAGATCTATACACCGACCCTCTTGCAACCGATGGAAGATATTTTGTAAACCCTAAAAATGAGAACTGACATTCTTCTTTTCGGAAGGTGGTGTATATATGGCATTCTTGCCTCTTTGTAAAGGGTCTTCCTTTTTGGTTAGAAGTGAGAGGAGATAGAATTGCATCCTGTTTCTTAGTAAAGGGAGCTTCTTTTGTCTTCTCAGCTAGGAATTAGATTCAGCATAGGATGGAATGTATCTTTCCAGTTTTCCTTAGTGTAGATGGAAGCAGTCTGAAGACACAGGTTTTCTGTACACTGGTGATTGTGCCAGATTTGTAAATGTTGTTTATCTGTCTCACTAACAGTAGAAGCAACCAAATTCAAATCTACTTCATATTATGTTCCCGAATGGTATTTATCTTAAGTTAATCATTTGATTTTGAAAGCTTTCAAGGAATGAAATCTTATTTTGTGTTTTGTTTAAATGGTAACTTATAATCAGTTATTGAAATCAACACTGTGAATGAATGCAACTGGTGTTAATCACAAGTCAATTTTTTTCTTCAGTTTAAGTTAGCAATTCCTTGAGAGGTAAAAAATCTGGTTAAGTTAGATGAATTATCATTCTTTTCAGTACCAAAAACTTGATCTATCTTTTTATGTTTCTTTAAAAACCCCAGTTAAAGTAGGTTTAAATTCATGCTTGATCTTAGAACAATCCACAAGCCCAACACCAGCAGGCCCCTTGAATATTACTATTACATTGACCACTGAGCAACATCAACACAGTTGAGAACCAACTATAAAGACCTTGGGAGCTAAGGCATCCATGTGTTGTCTTTCTCTTTCAGGAGAAACAGAGTAGCAATATTTTGTTTGCATGTTGTGCTGCCATCAGACACCTCAACAGGTCCCATCCTTCTTCTTCACAAATAGGATAGGTGCTCCCCGTGGAGACACACTTGGCCTTATAAATCCCTAGTCAAGCAACTCTTGCAACTGGGTCTTCAGCTCATACAATTCAGTAGTTTTCATCTTGTACAGTGCCTTTAACTAAGGCTCAGTTCCAAGTAGTAAGTCTATTGAGAAATAGAATTCTCATTTAGGTGGTAACTTAGTCAATTCATCAATAAAAACATCTTGGAATTCCTTCAGAATGGGATGGTCATTAGTTGGTGACTCTGAGTTATCAAGGTTCCTGACCTTAACTGCATATATAGTGCACCCTTTCTTGTTAGCATTTTTCAGCTACATGGCAAAGATCTTCCTAAGTTCTAAGGGCCTTTTTATACCATGAATCTCAACATGGTTACCCTGATCATCTAAGCATTTCACTATTTTCTCTTCACAATCTATAATGGAATTATGCTCAGTAAGCTAATTTATCCCCAAAATTACGTCATACAACCCCAAGGGTGCCACATACAAGTTAACCTACATCTCAAAGCTAGGAAGTTCAAGTTTGTTGCAAGCAAGACATTGCTCTATTGTTTTCTCTACCCAATTTCCATATTGGACCTTCCATGAGTTAGCCATGTATCTTGGTTTAACAAATAATTTAGAAATAACATTTGGATCTAGAAAACAATCAGTGGCTCTAGTATCAATTAAGATAGAAATAGGGCAACTAAAAAGCTTACCCCTACACTGGATTGGCATAGCCTGGAAATCAGCTTGGCGATTTTCAACTACTGCATGAATGTGATGTCGGTTCCTATTTTTCTAATTATTCACTCTCTGAGGACACACATTGGCATAGTGCTCACAAAAAAAATGTAACAACCTCTGCAGGGTGTTCTAGGTCTATTTGAAGCATCTCTTCTATTATTTCCATTATTATTGTTATAATTGACCCTCTTGTTGTTGTTATGATTCCCATCGTTGCAATCTTGAGAATTGTTTCCCCTCTTGAGATTTATGATCTGTCGGTTATTGTTATTGCCCTGATTATTTTGATTTTGATTACTGTTATTCTAGTTGTTTCCTTGAGATTTCTTATTACCATATTGGAATCTTTGCTCTTTTTGTAATTTTCAACCTGTTGTAACTTTTGTTCCTCCTTGATCACTTTTTCAAAAACCTCATCCATGGTGGAAGGGTTATGAATGTCTACATCAACTCCAATTTGAGGCCTAAGCCCCATGATAAATTTGCGAATTTGGAACCTCTCATTAAGTTGATATTGGGGTACATATTTGAGCAAGTGGGAAAAATTTTCCCAATATTGAGTTACTATCATTCCCCCTTGGGTGAGATTCTAGAATTCGGTCATCTTCTTATCGAAATACAACTTTGGTACCCACTTTTTCCTGAACAATTGCAAAAATTTCTCTCAAGTTACCTTGCCAGGCAATAGCTGCTTCTTATCCTTTTCATTATCCCACCAAGGGGCAGCCTCACTGATGAGTTGATACGATCCCCATACAGCCTTAGTCTCATTGGACAAATTGCGCAGGGAAAAATACTTCTCCATCTCTATTACCCATGCTTCTACCTCATCCCCGATTGTCCTGCCATCAAATTTTGGTGGGGTGACCTTTTTAAGGTCCTTACCCAACTCTTCAGCCACTTTATCCTACTTCCTTGGGTTTCCTGTAGTCTCGAGGTTTTCTTCATTTGTTTCATTTCTATTACCCTCATTTTCACTTGAGTTCAACCTTGGTTAGCCTATTCAAATTTCTTGTTCTAGATTGTCCATCCTGGCCCCTTACTGATTCAACAGGGCTACGATTTGATCCAATCTATCTTAGATCACCATGGGATCCTCCCCACATTGGTAACTAAGTCTAGCATCCATCTGGATTACTCTGAAAAAAATTGTATTTTAGCATGATTAGGCATAGGTCCTAGAGTTTAACCTAGAGGTTCTGATACCAAATGTAAAGCACAAAAAACTCACATACTAAAATTAGAAGCCCAAAAGCAAAGCTTATTCCAAATAAGGAAAGTGAGGCATTTATTAATTAAAATATCTATAATTGCACATTAGCAAGTTCCAATAATGGAGTATAAATTCCAAACACTAAGAGTGTTACCTTGCATTTACATACACCAAAAGGGGTGTTACATTACATCTATTTCAATGTTACAAGTAAAATATTTTGCATCAATACATCAAGTACATCCATGAAGATAATTATACATTTTACAGATTGGCTAAGAAAGCCATACAAGAATATTACAATGAAGTATATCTATAATGAATCATATAGCATAAGAATCTTTATCCTCAACCACCATGACTCTAATGGTCTTCCGCAAGTCGAGGCCAAGAGTGAGGTTAAGGCGGTTTTTCCACCCAACCACAAATTACTGGACTTTCCTGGGTTTCTTCCTAACATGAAGAAAGCATCAACCCTGCACGAGGAGCCTAGCAACCTAAAATGGTAAAAACAGGAGGGAATCTCTCGATGTGTGCCTGATGCCTATATGCACTCCTAAACTAGAATAACATAATTCTTACATACAGGATGTGGCAGAAACATAAATAACATATAATCTAGGCTTTTCAAACCATCTATTTCACTGGTATAGTAGCTTGGCCAAGCAATAATAAACAAATGGTAATTTAGAAAAAGTAAATTACCGTCTTTGGGAGCCCACATTTAGCATCCTATCCCAGAAGTAAAAATTGCATAGAAATAATAAACAAAGAGTCATTTCACTTAATTCAAAGTTTAAAATTGTTTCAATATTTAAGTGGATGTCTTACATTGTTCCTTTCAAAAAAATCATAGGATTTACTCAATCTACTTCATTTTTCTAGCTCACACATTTTGGATTATTTATTACACTTCTAATGATATATAAATATTCAACATAAATGAAGTTATTTTCAGATTTGTGATATAAACTAAGTATTTAAAACTTATAAGTTTTCTCATGTGGGTTTATTTCATCTCTACGATTTGGAGTAATTTTATAGAGGGTGTTTTTCCGTTTTGCATACAAAAATTCTAATAATTTGTTTTATATAAATAATTCCCAACTTGACTAGTTTAACTAAGAATTGATTTATTTTTATATATTCAATATGTACACTTATCAATATTAGATATATATACAGCATTCTTGGCAAAATAAATCTTGCTCGTGTATATATATATTACATAAACAAATATTGTTTTTCAATAGTGGATAATTCTGATCAAATCAGAGATCTTATACAATTGAATATATTGATAAATATACAATGGTATATATATATATATACCAACACAAATATATATCCATACAAGAAAAATCACAGACCAGCGCCTGTTTTGCCAAGTCAAAATGTAAATGTTTAGCAAAATGGTTGTGTGGAGGTGGGGAGGGGTGATGGCCTCCTCATGGAGACAGCCGCCTGTGGAAGAGCAGCATCCTTTCCACAGTCGTAGGCTGTAAACAAGACAATTAATTTTATTTTTTTAATATTTTTTCCTAACTTATTTTTGGTAAAAAAAAAAATTACAACGATTTTGAGTAAAATCTAAAATGAATATATTTACTATTTAGTATAATGTGTATAACGTATGTATTATGGTTTGCTATATATATATATAAGAGAAATAAAAATATATAGCCATGATACTTATTTTTTTATATAGAAAATAGATGATTTTAACATCAAAACACATAACTACACTTTTGGTACAAATATAATAATTTAATATCAAAAAATGAGATTTATCGTTTCACATAATACGGAGATTGTTCCACAACATTTATTCACACAAATTGGGATTTTACCATAATGTATATATATATGTATGTATATATATATATGTATGTATATATATATATATGTATGTATATATATATATATATGTATATATGTATGTATGTATGTATGTATGTATGTATGTATGTATTGCAGAGATAGATAGATAAATAGATAAGTTTCCTATAGCCTTTTTCATTTACATTCAACTTAATTAGATGTATGCTTTGTTTTTTCTTCAATTATAGTGACTATAAATATCGGCCCCTCTCCCTTACAGCTAACTATGATAATGGTTGACTCCTACTTCTATTATAACCATTTTTGAAACAGCATTATGAAATTTATATATAACTTTAAATAGCATTATGGTACAAAAATTTCCAACACTTTCTGATATAGCATACTGAAATTTATATATATTTTCAAACAACAGTATGGTATAAATATTTCCAACCCTTTGTGATACAACATATTGAAATTTTTATATAACTTCAAACAACAGTGTGATACAATAGTATGATACATATATGTACATAGTTAGATAGATACATATGTTTCCTATAGCTGTATATATATGTATATATGTATATATATATATGTGTGTGTGTGTGTGTGTGTATATAATATATATAGTTATCTTCATTTACATTCAACTTAATTAGATGTATGCCTTGTTGGTTCTTCAATTATAGCTACTCTAATAGTCAGTGACTGCAACATGTAGGAATAAGTTGTTTGTATTCAAATCATATTGTTGTTTCAAGTACAAACCTTCAAAACAATTAAAAAAAAACTGTTCACAATCTAACAATTAGTCAGAATATTACATCATTTGGAATCCATCAACACTTTCACAACAAAAAAGTTCATACATAACATTTTATTCAAGTAAAAAAACTACGAAAACTAAAATATGAAGTGAAGCTATCTTGTGTGTTGTTTGTGGCCTGTGACCGAGTAGGACTCCAACTTTGAACTAGTTGGGTAATACTTGGGGTACCTGGGTGAGGGTGGATAGGACTCCAACTCTAAAATGGTTGGATAATACTTGGGGTAGGTGAGGGTGGACAATATTGGGGGCATTGAATAGACACAAAGTCTGTGAATATCCTATGACGGTCAGGCAAGGGATTTAGAGGGTTGTTGAGTTGCCTTTCCCTTGCTTCCTCTTTTCATGTCGTCTCCAATTCTTTTTCCTTTTTTGCAACTTCCCTTTCTATCCTTTGTTGCTCCCTTTTTTTTCTCCCCCTCTTTCTTTTGTAGCTCTCTTTCAACCTTTGTTGCTACTCATTGCTATTCCTTTTCAATTCTCAATAGAGACTTGAGATCCTTTGCTGCAATTATTTTTGTCCTACACTCTTCAATCTGTTCCTTCTTCCTCTCTTTCAATTCCTATATTTCCATCTTCTTATCCTCTTGTTCATTTAGAAACATCATGTAGTCATCAACGGTTAGGAGTTGGGATCCTCTTGGCAGTTTAATCCCATGGTCAGCTACCATATTGGACTTGTCTTTGACTACATGAACAGGTAGATTCAAGAATTATGAGATGTGTGAAGTTGTTTGGACTCCCAATGGCTCCATTGAATCCTTATTTTTTGTTTCCTGCACCTAACTAGCTATTTCATCCAATTCATCTCCTAACTGATCAACTTGATTTTCTCCCCAATTAGCATAAAAATGAGCTATAGTATTTGGGCCCATGTTGTGCAGTGGAGATGGTATTGTAAGAATTTGATCTAGCTCCACATGCAGATCAATACCAAGATTAGTAGCACCCTCTAACAACCACGATGGCTCCTCGGGTGGAGTTGGTAGGGAAAGAGAGATGTCTACAATACTATTTTGCTTTCCCGAAACTATTGTTGATGGTGATTGGTGGTCTAAAAATTTTGAAGTTTGTGGTGGACTTTCATGGTTTGCACATTTAGTTGCTTCAAGTGGGCTTTGCTAATCTCCAAGTTTTGTTGTTCCATCTATACAGTCACCCTCATTTACTAGAAAACCATTGTTAGATAGGTTTATAATGTTTTCAGTAGTAGATGCTTCCTCGAGGGTAGCAAATTGAAAAGTATCACTAGGCCTCGTGTCATTGTCCAATGCATTTGGATCAAGAGGCCAAATGCCTGTTCTCTTGAACTCAGTTGTTATTTTCCTAATTTCCAATTCCTTTTGAAAAGCAAGGTTGCCAAGTGTAGCTAGTTTTTCCCTTCTTGTCTCCAAATTTGGATGTCTAGTACTCCATTCTGTACTTTCCCTTTTGAAATGAGATTTGAAAGAGGAAAATACACTCCAATCAAGTGGTTTCATCCTATGTGATGTGTGAGCTGGTAGGGTAAGCAAATCAATGACCAGTGCCCTTGCTTTAGAAATGGTAGAAAAGGCTACATGGCTGCCATGGCCATCAAATATGAGGAGGTGTTTATGGCTACGAAAGCAACCCCCAGGTACTTGCATAGCAAAAAAAATTAGCTATTTCACAAAAAGGTTTTTCATCATCCATGCATAAGGTTGAACAACCATTAATTCTCTTGGCTCACAATTGATTATGTAGTTTTGCACATGATTTTTTCTTTTGAACAAGTAAAAGCCTAGTATTTTTTGACCTAGAGTGTTTTCACATGCCAAAATTGTGATCCACTCTCGTCTCTTTTGGATAATATATGCAACACTTTTGTTGCCCCTTTTGGCAAGAACCTTCATTGAACCATGCTGCCCAACTTGTATCCTTGTCTCATCATAGTTCCAAATCTTTTAGGGTCCATAATTTCTAGTTGTGTATGCCTTCTCTAGTGTTTGTAGAATGCAGCTACAACTACATGCTTGAGATTGAAAACACGGTCTCTATCTTTCCCTTGGGGTTTTCTAAAACACAAATTGGGATGCCTTCTTTTGAACCCCATCCACCAAGACTTACTAGGAAGTCCATCTTTGAAGGGATTAGGCCTCGACTAGCATATTTGGGACACTTGAGATTTGAGATTCACAATCTCCAAACCATAGCCAATAGCAGCCATCTCCTCGCACCATTGAATGGCCATTGTCTCTTCATCATCATTTAGGACTATTGGGGGCCCTTTCCTTTTTGTGGTGGTAACACCACCCAGCCAATTTGACAATGTGGTAGTTGGAATACCCCACTTTTTGTCTACCCCTCTTGTTGGCATGTAGTTATCTTTGACATTTTTAATGGCATGTTCCATGTCATCCATGGTCCATTCCCACCACACTACAACCTTTTTAGTTGTTACAATTGGGTTTACTTGGACTACAGGTTCAGTTAGCTACTCAACAAGAATTACTATGTCCTCATAATTGCTTGGTTGTTCAGTTGGTTGCTCAATAGGAATTACTACATCCTCATCATCGCTATGTGGCATCCTCACACCTCTCTTGTGTACAGGCGCACTTGTCCGCCTCCGCTTTGTTACAACTTGTGTGGTTTTTGTTGTCACTTTATTCTTCCTCTGCGTTGAACCAAGCACAAGATTAGTAAACAACATATAATTCTAACTCTTACAATTAAAAGAATGATCCAAACTGAAACAAAAAATTCATACATGTAAGAGTAACTATAATTGAAGAACAAACTAACCGTGCATCTAATTGATTTGATTTCAAATGATCAAGGGTGTGTGCAATGAAACAAACAATGCATGATATACTATCATATCCCTAATTTTAACTCTTATAAACCATTGGGTGATCATGTTGAATGAAACAAGAAATGCATACTATACTATCATATCCTCAATTCTAACTCTTATAAACCTTTGGGTAATCATGTTAAATGAAACAAGCAATACATGTTATCCTATCATATCCCCAATTCTAACTCTTATAAACCCTTGGGTGATCATGTTAAACCCTTCCTAAAATAGCATAATGATACAAATATATATAAACTTGAAACAATAGTATGATACAAATAAATATAATTTGAAAGAGAAGTATGATATAGATAAGTCTTAAAACAACAATATAATATAACTTGAAATAGTAGTATATTCCTAGAAAAGGGTTTAAAATATTTCTATCATACTGTTGTTACAAGTTATGTAAATGTTTCATAATGTTGTTTCATAAATGGTTACCATACATGTTTCAATAATTAAAGAACAAACAAAGCATCAATCTAATCAAGTTGAATGTAAATGAAGAAGGGTATAGGAAACTTATGTATCTATCTATCTATACAATATATATATATATATATATATATATAATACTACTATTTCAAGTTATATATAAATTTCAAAAATGGTTATAACAGAAGTAGGATTCAGCCATTATCATAGTTGGTTGTAAGGGAGAGGGGCCAATATTTACCATCACTTTAATTGAAGAACAAACAAAGCATACATCTAATTAAGTTGAATGTAAATGAAGAAGGCTCTAGGAAACTTACATAGCTATCTATCTATGCAATATATATATATATGATTGCAGAGATAAATAGATACGTAAGTTGAATGTAAATGAACAAGGATATAGGTAACTTACATATCTATGCATCTTTGCAATATATATATATATATATATATATATATATATATATATATATTTGTATCATAATGTTGTACTATCAAAAAGGGTTGGAAATATTTGTACCATATTGTTGTTTGAAATTTGAATTTATATAAAAATTCTAGTATGTAGTTTCAGTATTAGGCATCATATATATATATATAGCAATATGTATTTGTGTGTATATATTACAGAGATAGATAAACGTGTAAGTTGAATGTAAATGAAGAAGGCTTTAGGAAACTTACAAATCTACGTATCTTTGCAATATAAATATATATATGTATGTATCATAATGTTGTATCAAAAAGGGTTGGCAATATTTGTACCATACTATTGTTTGAAGGTATATAAACATATCATAGTAAGTTGTAAGGGATAGTGGCTGATATTGGGTTGGGGTTTTGTCATGGGTATAGAGTGTGATAGCAAAAACATGGCATATGAAACACCAATTTTGATTCATTTCAATGTAAATGGACAAGGCTATTGAAGTAATGAATTCAAACAAGAATGCATTAAGTAATAATGAAGGTAGGTTTTAGGCATACCGTAGAAGTTGAAGGATACTTGTTACACCCTGTCTTATTGTTACTAAGTTACTTTTACCTTCACAAGTAAATAGGATGATGAATGTAAATCATGATTTTGATATGTTTGATAAATGGACAGAATACCGAAATAGGTATTAAAATGTATTGCTTTGAAGGAGTGATTATGTTTATATTGATGAAGTACAATGAAACAATATATATTGCAATTTGAATATTTTAATGTTTTATGATGCAAGTGGATTTTATGTGAACGTTTAACTACTATTGCAAATGTGCCAAGTTGGATACAAGTACAAGTTCATGCTTCTCGAAGGGAGCGGAAGTATCACTCAAGAGAAGGATTCGGTTCAGTAACCTGTAATAAGCCAATACTGAGCTATCACACACACTCACATTCCAATTTGGTCTGCTTGAGTTGGGCTAGTTTATGAATTGAGTAAGTGCCTTTTTCTCATAGTCTTGACTTATTGGAATAATTGGATAGTCAACCTTGATTGAGATAGGTTGTTTTCTTGAATTGAATGACTTAGGTTTTATTCTCTAGTTTCTTGATTGATCATGATTTGTTTAAGTCTCTTGCCTTATGTGAGTTCTTCTTTATGTGGTTATAATTAATTGATGAGTTATAAATATATATCCACTTCATGTATATATATATATATATATATATATATATATATATATATATATATATATATATATCAATCAATATAGTTACTTATATTTATGAATTGTAATGCCCCAATGCACAAACCCCAAAGGACAACTATAACCGCGCAATTTTTTTTTTTTAAGTTAACATATAAGATATGTACATTAAGTTTTCCAATGCATGACATTCAATTAAATGAATATTCTAGTCACCTAAGTCCTCTGGGGTACATGAGGAAACATTACGTAACCTAAACCCATAACAACGATAACAAACGAATTTCCATATTGCATTATAAATTGTAACAAAGCATTCATTAATAAAAAACCATACATCCATCATAATTCTATCATTAAAGCATTCACATGTGATAACCCAATATAAGAAAGAGTAATTCAATTTTAATAACCATAAATATATATTATAATCATGAGATTACAAAGAATCATATTTCCATGTAACACCCTAAATATTTGTATGAGGGCAAAACGCAACTAATTTTTTTTTTTCTAAAAAAACACATATAACCATGATCACTGACGTGTATGCACATACATAATTACTGGCTAGGTGCAACCAATGATGGTTGGTGGGCATGTGGCCAGCACGCACACCACTTCAAAAGACATTAGGTTTGCACTTAACCTAGGCTCAAAGATAACTAAGTTAAAATGAAGGGGTGTAATAACGTTTGATCTACTTTCATGGAACAATATTATTTGATTTGAGTGGACGAAGTCCTCACCTATTTAGTAGCGTCCTTCATAATATTACCTATCATTACTACATAAAATTACCTAATATAATTAGGTCTATTAATATTGTTGCCAATGTGCCATACTTTTATTCTCTTTACAAAAGTTTCTTATTAAATAAAATTATAAATAATTCTCATAAGAAATTATGTATATACTTAAATTAATCTTCAAATTATAATTTGAATTATCTTTAATAAATAATCCATATAAGGAAATTTTAAATATAACTATATTAGTCTTAATTTTAAATGAAATTATCTCTAACAAATAATTCTAATAAGAAAATTATAAAGTAATTAAATTAGTCTTAGATATATAGCTTAAATGATATATATAGAAATGTAAGTACTCCTTAAAGAAGCACACGTGGTTATATTAGATTCAAGGTAATAAGTAAGGTATTTCAAAAGCTAAGAGCTAACATATGTATATTATGAATATTTTTTTTTTTTCATAGTAAAATAAAGATATCTAACCTGTCATCCATTAATTTATTTATTAGTATTATTTTTTTCCTTTCCTTACTGGAGGTATATACTTTCCAACTTTAAATAGTGGTAACTATTCAATTAGATTTTTTTTTTATGTTAAGCTACTAAATTTATTCTCCTTTATGAGCTACGGTTGAAATAGTTAGATAAGAGTTTAGATTTAAATGAAGTGATTCTTTTTTTTTTGTTTTGCGAACTATTTTCAAGGGAGATTATAAAGTGGTAAACTTATTTATGGAGAGTATAAGGCAGAAAACTCATTTTCTGTGCAGCGATATCCGTACAACAATAATCACATTGTGCTACTATTTTTCTCTATTGAATTCTCATGTTACTAAATGTCTGTATTCTTATGACTACCTTTAGATTAAAATAATTGAGTTTATTAGAAAACTACCGCTAAGTTAACAATGGTTTCAAGCTGGGATAAAAATGCAAGCAGAAACTCTTATTTGCAGCAATATAAAACTAGCATACCTATATTTTAAAAATATATGTAAAGTACGCCGAGAGATATCCTTTTTAAGACACCTATTTTGAATCAACTGAACCTTAACCCAAATTGAAGCTTAACCCTAACCATAAGGCTATTTGAACCCTAATTGTAACCCTATTTGAAGTTGGTTCGAATTACTGGCTCATAGACAAAGACAAATTCCCTAGAAGAGTGTCTTTCAAGTTTGAAAAAGTGTAGATGGAAAACCCAAACTTTGAAATGGTTGTCACTGACTCCTGGCTCACCCAAATAGTTGATCATCACACTAAGATGTGCATGTTCAACAAAAAGTTAAAATTCATAGAACTCGGATTGAAAGAGTGGAATATCCAAGTCTTTAGAAACCTTTTCAAAGAAAGGATCTCCTTGAAAGTTGAATGGATAAGATCCAAAAAGACCTCTCAAATGTTTTTTCTTACATCCTAATAGAAGAAAAGAGGAATCTCATAGTTCAATTGGATGCTATCTACAGTTTGGAATAAATCTATTGGAGACAAAAATCAAGGATTAAATGACTCAAATAAGGTGTAAAACCAAGTTTTTTCATTTAACATGCAAAATGAGAAGGCAAAGAATCATAATATGAAGATTGAAGATGCTTATGGATAAACTTCTGATGATCCTGACACCATCAAGGCTTCCTTGGTTTCCTCTTGGGAAAATCTGCTCATGGAGGAAAATGAAGACAAAAAAGAGAAGAAAAGCATGATCTCTTCTTGGATCATATCTGACCTTGGATGATGATTCTAAATTCCAATAAAGTAGCTAAAGATGTCATTGAGGAAGAATGTAGCTAATGATGTTGTCATGGAAGAAGTTAAGACATCTATTTTTAGAATTGAAGGTGCCAAAGTCCCAGGCCCAAATGATTTTTTTACCTTCTCTTTCAAAATGTTTTGGAATGTAATGGATGAGGAACTTTGTGAAGTGATTCAGGGATCGAAGGAATCATGTTTTGTCTTAAAGGAACTCATTGCTACTTTCGTAGCACTCATTCCCAAAAAGACTAATTCTAGAAAACCTGAAGATTTCAAACCTATTTGCTTGTGCAATACTATGTACAATATTATCTTAGTTCATCAAGTAATTTTGAAGCAACACAAAACAAAATGTCATGGTGATCCAAATATCCATGTATGGGAGAGTGCAACAAGAGCATGTTCTGAACAAATCTCTTGAATCTTGAGAAATATATACCATGCCAAGCCTAGTCTAGCACATATCGCTAGACATACCATGTTAAATATCTATATTTATTACAAGTACAATGAACTTGAAAGCGTCATTCAATAAGCACTAACAGATTGATGACAAAATATTGTAACCTACTTGATGTCATTTTATTCCTGCACAAGTGCACACAACATCTGTACTAAAGCAATTTTTATTTTTTTCCAATTTGCTCATTAACAAGAAAAGCTTTTACATCATTGTCATGAGTTTACAAGCATGTTTGGTGGAGATCATTGTAAGTATCATCTAGTATCTAAACATCACATATTGCATATATGCTTGCTTATGCTTCACTTGGAGAGATTGAGTTTGGGTGGAATATGTGAATAAATATAAATTTCTATAGGCAGGATATAAAATTGTGTTGAAATATTGGATATATGCTCATCAATCTGGTTGACAACTTTCTGTCACCTATAATTTTGTGCCAACTAAAAGGTCATTTTTTATCTAACAATTATACCTTAACATAACTAAGAATTTAACAATGTTCAACAAAACTAACAATGTTTAATACAAGAATTTCAGAATAAACAAGGATTCTTAAATATTGACACATCTTAAGCTATGGGTCGTTGCAGAGGTGATTCATTTGAACAAACCAAGCCAATGTGTATGAATAGAATAAGAACCACCTTTAACTCATATTCCTCTAAATCTCTCATCACTCTCTAGTCAACAATCTCCTCCACTCTATCAGGAAAATTTATATTAAACCACTTGTGGAGGTTCAAGTCTCCCATAAACATATCATCAGTTGGACTCTTTTTGGTTACCATTTCTAACAACACAATAACATAGCTATAAATATCACCCTTTGTCGAAACCTTCCCACCTATTCCATATTTTGCATTGAACGAACAAACAAAAACAATTTCTTTTAGTGACATTATATTTCTATGGTCCATATTGGCGAGAGTGCATTTATGGATTAAACTGGTGTGGTTTATTTGCATCAATGTTTTGGAGTGATCCATAATCAGAATGAAAAAAAATCATATACATGCCAATATGAGCAACTAATTGTTAACACATCAG